>RCUC01162023.1:0-50007 GCA_003697995.1 Taxidea taxus jeffersonii
TTTTTTTTTTTTTAAGATTTTATTTATTTATTTGACAGACAGAGATCACACAAGCATGCAGAGAGGGGAGGGGAGAAGCAGGCTCCCTGCTGAGCAGAGAGCCCGACACGGGACTCGATCCCAGGACCCTGGGATCATGACCCGAGCCAAAGGCAGCAGCTTAACCCACTGAGCCACCCAGGCGTCCCTGCATGTATTTTTTATGTTAAATAAAAGATTTAGCAGATTTTCTACCTAACATGATACATAACCAGTCTTGTCTTATAGGTCTAGATCCTTTTAATGATGAGGACAGATTCATAATAACTAGTACCCTAAGATTGCTATGGAAATGCTTAAAAACAGCGTATTCCATAGTAGGTCTCCTGGCTTGCTATCTTGTCTGTGCTATTAATTCTTTTAGTTTTCATTCCTTTTTTTTTTTTTGAAGCTTATTTATTTTACTAATCTCTACACCCAACATGGGGGTTGAACTCAACCCCGAGATCAAGAGTTACATGCTCTTCTGACTGAATCAGCAGGCGCCCCAGTTTTCATTCCTTTTACTGAATTACTAAATTCACTATTAAGCAAGTGTAGGATGATGAGGAATGGCTTTTCAGTCCATGTGACAAGATTATCAAGATTTTAGTTGATTTCAAGCTAAATATGAGTCATCAGGGTTATGTGGCTATAAACAAAAGACTCCATTAATAGATGTTTGTTGCTTAGAATGAAGTGGGATGATAATCCCACTCTTTTCTATCCCAGTTCCTATATGGTGCAAACATTATGTTCAGTTCTCAGTGCTATACTTAAATAAGTCTATGCTATACTATAGACAAATAAGATCATAACTTATTTGATGTACTGATGGACTTATTTTGCTTAGCATCCTAGTCCCTTTAGTAGAGTGAGACTAGGATAATGAGAAAACTAAAAAGCTCAGTGCCCTGTGAGGAATATTTGAAGGTACTGTGGCTGTTGAGAGAAGCTTTAAGGCACACCAGGTGAAACCATCTTAAAAAAAAAAATTTTTTTTTTTTAAGCAAGATTTGGCCTGCCCTTTTTTTTTTTTTAAGATTTTATTTATTAATTTGACAGAGAGAGAGATCACAAGTAGGCAAAGAGGCAGATGGGGGCGGGGGAAGCAAGCTCCCTGCTGAGCAGAGAGCCTGATGCAGGCCTCAATCCCAGGACCCTGAGATCATGACTTGAACCGAAGGCAGAGGCTTAACCCACTGAGCCACCCAGGCACCCCATCTTCAAATATTTTTAAGGCTAGGAAATACATAATCAACTGTTGATTGTTAGAGGCAGATTAACCAGTTTATGGATTATCTGTATGGTAAAAGAATATATATTTGGGTAAAACATGAAAACAGCTAAGGTTTTTGTTTTTTTTTTTTTTAAAGATTTTATTTATTTACTTGACAGACAGATCACAAGTAGGCAGAGGCAGGTAGAGAGAGAGAAGAGGGGAAGCAGGCTCCCCACTGAGCAGAGAGCCCAACACGGGGCTCGATCCCAGGACCCTGGGATTTTGACCTGAGCCGAAGGCAGAGGCTTTAACCCACCGAGCCACCTAGGCGCCCCAACAGCTAAGGTTTTTAAAAGCCAGGGTAGCATACTGGTTATGAGTATGGACTCAGGAGTCATTCAGCTCTGGACTTGTCCAGACCTTATCACTTACTAGCTATGTGATTTTAGGTGAGTTGCTTCCCCTCTCTGTTTCCTCATCTATTGAAAGGAAATGGTATTAATACCTCTTGGGTTCAATGCATGTAAAATGGTCAGTAGTGTTCACCTATTGTCGTGCCACATACTACACAGTATAGACCATTGGCCCTGCATTATGTCTAATATGGATTGGGGATGGGCCTCCCTTCCCCAGCACATCTCCCAAAGATAGTAGCAGCTTGCTGAGCATTGGGCCAGAAGCTAGGAAGATGTACCTCATGTAGCTCTTCATTCCAGCAGAGACAGGGCTGTGGAGTAGAGAAATTGGGAGAGGCAGAGGAGGGGGAGAAAACATGCAGCTGGGAGTGCAGCTTTCCCCAAATTTGGTGCTGTTTATACCTGAAAAAAGGACATTTAGCCTTTTTTAGCAGCTGGTAACATTTGGGCCATTTTCCTTCAGTTTATGTAATGTTTCTAAACCATTGTACTTGGATTACTTTTATCCCTTTGGACATCTGATGTGTACTGCATTTTAGTTAGCTTACAGTTTTGCTTTAGCTTGTTTCATTTCCCCCCACCCCCAATCCCCTAAGTTGTTTAAGTTTTAAAACCAGCCTTCTGGGGCACCTGGGTGACCCAGTCAGTCAAGCATCTGCCTTTGGCTCAGGTCATGGTCTCAGGGGTCCTGGGTTCAAGCCCTGCATCGGGCTCCCTTCTTATCGAGCAGTCTGCTTCTCTCTCTTCCTCTGTCCCTTCCCCCTGCTCGTGCCCTCTCTCTGTCTTTCTTCTTTCTCTCAAATAAATAAAATCTAACACGCAAAAAAAGAACAAAACCCCAAAACAAAAAAAAAAAACAACTAACTTACTTTCTCTCTTTCTCTCTCTCTTTCTTTCTATTAACATATAATGTATTATTTGTTTCAGGAGTACAGGTCAGTGATACATCAGTCTTGCACAATTTACAGCGCTCACCATGGCACATACCCTCACCAATGTCCATTACGCTGCCACTCCATCCATCCCACCCCCCTTTCATTCCAGTTTGTTTCCTGAGATTAAGAGTCTCTTGTGCTTTGTCTCCCACTCTGGTTTCATTTTTTCCTCTCTTCCCCCATGATCCTTTGCCTTATTTCTCAACTCCTCATATTAGAGAGATCATATGATAATTGTCTTTCTCTGATGGACTTATCTCACTCAGTATAATATCCTCTAGTTCCATCCATTTCATTGCAAATGGCAAGATCTCATTTTTTGATAGCTGCATAATATTCCAGTGTGTATATATATACCACATCTTCTTTATCCATTCATCTGTTGATGGACATCTAGGCTCTTTCCATAGTTTGGCTGTTGTGGACATTGCTTCTATAAACATTAGGGTGCACGTGCCCCTTTGGATCACTACATTTGATTCTTCAGGGTAAATACCCAGTAGTGCGATTCTAGGTCGTAGGGTAGCTCTATTTTCATCTTTTCGAGGAACCTCCATACTGTTTTCCAGAGTGGCTGCACCAGCTTGCATTCCCACCAACAGTGTTGAAGGGTTCCCCTTTCTCCACATCTTTGACAACATCTGTCATTTCCTGACTTGCTAATTTTAGTCATTCTCTCTGGTGTGAGGTAAACAACCTTCTTTCTACATCACCATCCTGCCTCAGAAAACTTCAGTTTTTAAAATGCTCCGTATGCTGTATTTTATTGACAGTCATGCAGTCTGTACTAGTAAAGCTTTTGTCAGAGACTTAACATCTAGCTTTATTTCTTAACATACATAACATTGAAGGTCATTAAAAATATGCAAACAGAAAATGAGATATAATTTTTCTGTTATAAAATTGAATTTAGAATAATCTTGTACTTATGAGTTTAAGTCAGTGTGAACTTTCTGAAGACCAGCTTGGCAATATATATATGCATACATACATATATATACGTAACGCAGTCACATGTACTCACATACACATTACTGCTCAGAACAAAGAATAATAATCCCACTGTTTTCTCTTCCAGTTAGCTCACAGTGCTGTTTGTTCAGTTCTTGGTACTGCCCTTATAAAAAGGCACAGATAAACTCATCCAGCAGAGTGGGACTGGGATTTTGCTTCTCGGCCTTTTGGCTAAGATCAAGTGCAGAGTGGGACTGGGATAATGAGAAGGCTAGAAATAATTAGTAACATATTCATGTTCTTGACCCAGCATTTTCATGGAACTTATCCTGTGGACATAATAAGTTAGTGATGCAAAGATTGAGGATATTCATTTCAGCATTGTTATAGAGAAAAATTAGTAATATTCTCAGATCCTTAGTAAGGTATTAATGAAGTAACCTGGGCCCATTTTGAAATTATTTAATACTTTTATTTTTATTCTTTTTTAAAGATTTTATTTATTTGTGAGAAAGAGAGAGCGAGCGAGCACACAAGTAGGGGGAGCAGCAGGCAGAGGGAGAAGCAGGCTCTCCATATGGAGCCTGATGCGGAACTTGATCCCAGGAGCCTAGGATCATGACCCGAGCCAAAGGCAGACACTTAACCAACTGAGCCATCCAGGCGTCCCTTAATATTTTTATTTTAAAACTACGGAAAGGTTGGAAGAACAGTATAGAGGGCTTTTTTTTCTTTTTTACTATAAAAGGATATTCTTGTACGTAGTCATAGCACATCCCTCCAAATCAGTCGATTAAAATCAAATAGTACTACCCAGTCCTTAAACTTTATTCAGGATTTGCCAGTTGTCTTCATACTGTTTTATAGGAAAAGAATCCAGTGCACAATCTTGAATTTTATTCTCTTGTCAGGTTTCTTAGTTTCCTTAAATCTAGAACATTTGGAATTCTTTCTTTGACTTGTATACTGTGTATGAACGCTCTCCATTATTTTATGAAATTTGAGTTTGATCTTTCTTCATGGGTAGATTGGAGTTTTGTATCTTTGGAAGAATATCAGTGAAGGTGAAGCTGGGTTCTTACTGTTTTCTATCAAGGTGTACATGTTTTCATTTTGTCCCATTACTGGTAGTGGTAACTTTGATCACATGATTAAGGAGAGTCTTAAGCTTTTTCATTGTAAATTTACTTTTTTTGCCTTCATAAATAATACGTGTTCTGTCAGGTGGTACTTTGAGACTATGTAAATATTTCCATTCCTTATCAAATTTTCCACTTTATTTTATCTTTGTTAGTATGAATTCGTGATTCCAGTTTTAGTTAATGGGTCTCAATTTGTTACTATCATCATTTATTCTGATGTTGAAATTGTCCAGATGTAGCTGTTGGAAGCTCCTCCTAAGCTGGTTCCCATGCCCATTTTTTTCTTTATTGTGGTAAAAAAAAAATTTACCATTTAACCCCCCCTTTTTTTGTTCCATCTTAACCCCTTTTGCAGTGTACATTTAAATAGTATAAGTACTGTGGCCTTCTGACTTGTCTTTGTCATTCTTTGAACACTTTTTGTCATAGAAAAAAGGTATAGATTCATCTTACATATTTCTGTCTGAGCCTGAAGTCATATATTTTTCCATGGATCCTAGTTGTTTCTAGAGGAGAATGATATTTAGAAGCTAAGATCTGGATACTACAAGTGCTCATTGTTGCTCCCAGACCCTTTCAGGGGCAGATTTAGGGAGTATATGTACCATACACATTTACATCTATATTAATTTGTATATTTTTATATTTTGAAAATAATAAATTTACACCAATATCCAATTCTAGTTCAACACCACTGAATGTGTCCAGTTTTCTCCCTTTTCTTGTTTGTACCTCTTTTCTGAAAGTGAAGAACCTGGTTCCTGTAATATTTAATATATATTCACTTACTTGTTTGGGCCTCTGTTCTTACTTGTTTAGAACCCCGTCTTCCCCACCAGTGTGAATGCCCTCCCTACCTGACTTGGGCTATGGCATCTCCCATTAGGCTGCTGCCTTTGCAGTTCTCCATAGGGATGCTCTCTTCAGCACATTCAGACTGTCATCCCCTCCTGTCCTCATATATATGCCTGTTTACCCCTCTAGGACTCCCAGCAGCGTGCTTCAGGTTTTCTTCCCATGTGAATGTCCTGACCCTGCTATGTTCTAACACACTTCTCGTTGAGCCATCCTTTGTGGGGATGCCCTCCTTACCCTCCTGGGCTCAGACACTTTGCCCCAGGCTACCTCTTCCGCCCCAGATACTTGTTTTCCATCTCATTTAGTCTATGATTAACGCTGCTCAACCCAGTCTGCAGATACCTACCTTGCTTGGCTTCACCTGATGGTGAAATTTTGAGCTGAATTGTTCAAGAAGGGGATGTATGAATAGGAATTAAAAACAAAACCAAAAAATCCAGGGATGCCTGGCTGGCTCAGTTAGAAGAACATGGGACTCTTGATCTCAGGGGTTGTGAGTTCAAGCTCCACATTGGGTGTAGAAATTACTTGAATAAATAAAACTTAAAAAAAAAATGAGGGCACTTAAAGTAATAATCACTGGGTGTTATATGCGATTGATGAATCAGTGAATGCTGCCTCTAAAACTAATAATACAGTATATGTTAATTAAATTGAATTTAAATAAATTTTTAAAAGATTATTTATTTACTTGAAAGACAGAGATCACAAGTAGGCAGAGAGGCAGGCAGAGAGAGAGGAGGAAGCAGGCTCCCCGCCTAGCCGAGAGCCCAATGCGGGGCTCGATCCCAGGACCCTGGAATCATGACCTGAGCCGAAGGCAGAGGCTTTAACCCACTAAGCCATCCAGGCACCCCTAAATAAAATTTTTTTTAAAAATCTTGAAACACAGTTAAAAGTTTTGGTATTATTTGGTTGATTCACTTACCTTGGAAAACAAGGTGTTTTATTGAGTAATGAAAAGTCTCCTATTGGTGTCAAATCTAAGACGTATTTAAAGATAAGAAAAAGGAAAGACAAATGATTAATTTTTTAAAAAGTCAAGAGGAGGGGCGCCTGGGTGGCTCAGTGGGTTAAAGCCTCTGCCTTCGGCTCAGGTCATGATCCCAGGGTCCTGGGATCGAGCCCCACATCGGGCTCTCTGCTCAGCAGGGAACCTGCTTCCTCCTCTGTCTCTCTCTGCCTGCCTCTCTGACTACTTGTGATCTCTGTCTGTCAAATTAAAAAAAAAAAAAAAGTCAGGAGGAGTGGGGCTGGAGTATAAAGAAATAGCTGTGGAGTATTGAGAAATGGACCCAGAGTAATAATGAAGGAGAAACTAACTGTGCAGTGTTATGAGGCATTCAGTGAAAGGATGGGCTACATGTTTGCTTCATTCATATCTGAAGGTATTACTATGTTTGTTTTTTTAAAATTCATTCTCTTCACCTGACTGGAAAGGGTTTTTGAGAGTTGTTGTTTTTTTTTTAATTTTATTTATTTTTATTAGAGAGAGAGAGAGCGTGCACACAGGCAGACAGAGAGGCAGGCAGAGGGAGAAGCAGGCTCCCTGCGGAGCAAGGAGCCCGTTGTGGGACTCAATCCCAGGACGCCGGGATCATGACCTGAGCCGAAGGCAGCCGCTTAACCAACTGAGCCACCCAGGCGTCCCGCTATTACTATGTTTTACAGTAGTTAATATTTATAATTTTAACTATAGGTCATCATGAAGAGGATATATTTTATTGGTAATATTGAATAACAAATGGTCATGTATATACCAAGACAAAAGAATATGTAATCCTTTTAAAATAAGTCTTGAAGTCTTCAAGGACTAGTTTTTATTCTGGAAAATGAACTCATCCAGAGCTCTTTAATCTCTTACCATTCCAGCTAAGATGATGTTATAAATAAATACATGAAAATAAAGTTGTCATCCCCTCCTGTGTTCCCTAATTGCATCTGGGTGATTTTTTTTTTTAGTCCCCCAGACTAGAAATGTCAGCATGGTCTTTAAACAGTCCTTTCCCCCTTGCTGCCTATTTCCAGTCATTTCCTCTTCCATCAGTTCTGACAGCTCGGATACCCTGCCACACACTCCTCCTCCTCCCATTCTGCCATTACCTGGCTCAAGCCTTCATTACTTTTTATGTGGGTTTTTGCATCAGCCTCATTCCAATTCAGTAAACATTCTGCAAGTGCCTTCTCTGCGTCTTTGCCTTTGTTTTGACTGCAGCACCTATGTTGGAAAGGTAGTTAAACTAAATGCTGCTAGAAGCCAGGTCCAGAAGTGACAGGGAAGGGACTGCAGTGAATTCATTGCTTGACTATCTGTACATGTCCTAGGGATTGCTGTTGTGCTGAATTAGGGGTAGGAGAGGGCATTGCTGCCAAATCTTCCAGTCTTTTGAGAGAAGCTGGAAATGCATATTTTTATATGGAATCTTAGAATTTCTTCACTTCTGTTCTAGGTACTTCCCCAACGAAAAGAGTCAACATTGCATTTTAATATGTGAAAGACTGAGAAGACCTGCAGGAAACAAGCCTATTTAAGATTCTGGACTCCTTAGTCTGGCCTAAGAGGCTCTTTACCACCTGACTCCTGCCTGCCATTCACTGATGTTAGAAAGAATGTGCTAGAGACGCCTGGGTGGCTCAGTCTGCTAAGCAGCTGCCTTCAGCACAGGTCATGATGCCAGGGTCCTGGGATCAGGTCCATATGAGGCTCTTTGCTCAGCAGGGACCCTGTTTCTCCCTCCCTAAGATTTTAAGAAGAGAATCTTAAAAGGAAGACTATGCTGGATCTTCTCATTTCTGTGTTTAGTTGGATTCTCTTAAGCTGTAATGCCTTCATGTTGTTGACCTCACCCCTCATTCAGTTCATCTTTTGCTAGCTTTCCCACCTGCATTTTCAGGACAGTGTGTTGTAGCTCTGTTATGAAGTAATTATCCAGTTTATATTGTTCATGTATTGGATCTTTTTTCATTAAACTAGGACCTTTTTTTTTTAATTTTTTTTTTAAAGATTTTATTTATTTATTTGATAGAGAGGACACAGCAAGAGAGGAAACACAAGCAGGAGGAGTGGGAGAAGGAGAAGCAGGCCTCCTGCCGAGTAGGGAGCCCAATGCGGGGCTTGATCCCAGGACCCTGGGATCATGACCTGAGCTGAAGGCAGATACTTAACAACTGAGCCACCCAGGCACCCCAAACTAGGACCTTCTTGATGATAAAGACCTATGTTCATACTATACCATACACTTGGTAAAATGCCCAATGGTTGTAGAGTAGATGCTTAATGACAGAATGAGTGGTTGAGCCACTGAATGCAGGCAGGTTGGAACTTGACCTGGTGTGTTGGAAAAACATTAGTATTCTAACTGGTGTTCATATGTTCATATCCATTTCATATATATTTTCTGGTTCAAGTTTCTAGGAGCATGTTTTGTACTTTATTCTTTTGTTCAGATGTTACTTATAGCTCTCCACTGCTTCAAGAAATAAAGTCCATGCTCTGTACTATGATATTCAAGATATCCCATGGTCTAGCTTCAGTTCTCCATCTTGGTTTATCTCCCACTATTCCTTAGTTTGTATTCTTCTAGCCAAATGTGACTACATTTTCATGATCAGACTCTTTCTGGCTTTGCTCAGCTGATACTTCACATACTCCTGTCTCAGCCTATTGAAATCCCAGTACCCTTCAAGACTTAGCTCAGGTTTTTTCTCAACTCTTAAAATGGAAGAAATGATGTCCTAGCTGATCCTGGCACATTGGGGCTCTCTTAATTTTTTTTTTTAAGATTTTATTTATTTATTTGACACAGAGAGAGAGATCACAAGTAGGCAGAAAGGCAGGCAGAGAGAGGGGAAGCAGGCTCCCTGCCGAGCAGAGAGCCCGATGTGGGGCTCGATCCCAGGACCCTGGGACATGACCCGAGCCGAAGGCAGAGGCTTAACCCACTGAGCCACCCAGGCATGGGGCTCTCTTAATTAAACGTTAGTTAAAATGTATCTCTTATAGTTACAGATGTAATTTTTATATCTTCTGGCTGAGGACAGAGATCTTAAACTCAGTACTTTGCTTGTAGTAGATATGTAATATATAGTTTTAAATTAGACTATTACATAGGGTGTAGAAATAAAGATAAAAATTGTAATGACATCAGTGCTTGGTTAAAATATTAGGCAGGTTGAAATAGTGTAAAGTCATACAAACTCATAATAACTACACATGGGGTTAATGTGATTTTGTTTTTACTGTATGATTATAAGTAGGTTAGTTGAGGAGAGCCAAAGGTAAATATTAGTTGATCTATGTAAATGTCTTAGTCTGTGTAAATATGATGTAGTGTTATTTCTTTTAGTTTTTAGTGTACATTTGAAGAAAACTGAAATAAAAGTTTTTCCTTTCTTTTGTAGGAGTCAAGGAAGGACTGAGGTAAGATTATTTGTATGAAAATTTTATTTAAAACACGAGATTATTTTACTATGTATTAGCAATAGTAAAGAGAAGGTGGTATTTGCATTCTGGAAAACTCCACATCAGACTAGTGGCTGATGGTAAGGAACGCGTAACAGTGTAAATGACATTTTTGTGTGAATGAATAGACTCCGTTCTAGTTGTTTATTCTTAGCATTTTTCTGCTTTGACCTAAACTATCCCCTGTCTGGGTACTGTGAGGCTTACTGTTGCTTCAGTAATGCTTTAACATTATTTCAGTGTGGCAGAGGCATTTTGTCTGGATTTTTCAGGGCTTTAGATTTTGACCCATTGAGTCTAGGATGCAATTGTGGCACCTATCACATAGTAGAGAAATATTTAACAAATAGTTCATAATCTTTCCTGTGTGGTTGGGAGATTAGTATTTCATGTTTATAAATCTTTTGATGTAAAATGTGATGTTCCTTTGGGGAGATCTGGTATATAGTGAAAGTCATTTTGAAAGAACATCTAGTATGTGTTTTTATTCTAAACCTCAGTATTGCATTATCTTTGTAAATATTTAGTTGTATTTGTTAAAATACTCAAAAATGAAACAGTACTATGTACTCCTACAGTAGTCATTAAAACCTAAAAAAAAGAAATATATCCTCTGCTTATGGGAGTGTTTAAGCTTTCTTAGTAAATAGCTCACTTTTCCCCCTCTTAGGTACAGTTGCTTTCTTAATACTCTTAAAATATTCACTCATTCAGCAAATACTGTTTTCCTTCTATGTGCCAGGCATTTTGCTATATATTTATTTATATTTGTTATATATTTAAATATATATTTAAGTATATGTATTCATAAGGATATAAATGTAACAAGACATGATCCTTTGAATTCACAGAACTTAAGGGAAAAAATTTATTTCCGTTTTGGAAATAGAATTTCTTCAGCTGTAAACCACAGAAAACATTTGAAAGCTGTCACCTATCTTTATAATTGTAGATTATTTCCATTTTTCTGACAAATGGAATATATTCTCTTTCTCTGCTTAAGATTTATTTATTTTATTTGGGGTGGGGAGGAGCAGAAAGAGTCTTAAGCAGAATCTACAGTGAGCATGGAGTCTGATGTGGGCCTTGCTCTCACACCCTGAGATCACAACCTAAGCCAAAACCAAGAGTTGGATGCTTGACTGACTCTACCACCAGGTGCCCCTAGATTCTCTTTTTATGATGAAGTATTAAGGGTTTTTTGGATAAAGTTTTAGAGAAATGGGCTTTATTTTTTTACATTTTTCCCAAAATTTTATTATGAAAAAGTCAAATAAACAATGTTGCAAGAATTTCATGGTTAAGAATAATTAATGTTTTATTACCCTTAATATATCACATATTTACTCATCAGTTTTAGAGAAATGTTTTAATAAAATGTCTAGAAACAAAGATTCACATTTTTAAAAAAGTATTTGATTTATAATCAGAATTTCTGTGAATGATACTTTGAATACTTAAGCCTATTGTAATAAGCTCTTGTTAATATATCTGTTAGGTGTCATTTACTTTGAATGAGGATCTTGCAAATATTCACGACATTGGTGGAAAACCAGCATCAGTCAGCACTCCTAGAGAACATCCGTTTGTCTTACAAAGTGTTGGAGGACAGACATTAACAGTCTTTACTGAGAGCTCATCAGGTAAGTAGGAATATAATTATTTAATGTGATTCCTGTATGTGTTGTATAGATTTTCTGTCTCACCATACACTTTGAGGTCATTACCAAGGCTGCTCTACCTGTTGTTCTATCTCTATTCATATCATGCTATTTATTTTATTTCTCTAAGTACTTTCCTGTTATTAATGAAATTTTGGCTGTTACTCGAAGGGTTTAGTTTCCATTTGGGTATGAAGAAATAGAACAAAGCAGATGGAAGATTGTGGTGCATCAAGCTGTCTTCTAGGATGTTGAGGAAACAGTATTCTGAGTTTTGCCAAGATAAGGTCATACTTGCCTGTTTTGGTAAATCAGTATTCAGCAATTATAAGTTGTGCTTTAAAAAATCTACTTAAGGGACGCCTGGGTGGCTCAATTGGCTAAGCAGCTGCCTTCGGCTCGGGTCATGATCCCAGCGTCCTGGGATGGAGTCCCATATCAGGCTCCTTGCTCGGCAGGGAGCCTGCTTCTTCCTCTGCCTCTGCCCTGCTTTGTCTGCCTGTGCTTGCTTGCTCTGACAAATAAATAAATAAATTTTTTTAAAAATCTACTTAATATTAGGGAATATTTTAGTCTGAATTTTTGCTTTTGTGGGTTTCAATATTAAGAGGGACTTTTTAGTGCAGAGAGATGAACTGTTTGCAATTGGTTTTGACTTCCAAGAAGCTGTGTTAAGTATAGTTTGTAAATTTTATGTGCTCTCAGATATTTTACCAGTTCAGTAATTGGGAGCAGGTGTTTCAGTTTGTGAATTAAATACAGAGGGAGCTTTTTTGTAGTGTACATCTATGTTTATTTTCATTGTTACCTGATTTTTAACCTTATCTGAATTTAGAATATTACTATTAACACAGCAGGGCAACTCACTTTAATGGAGCTAACTTCTCATCTAATTTTAAAAGTTTATTGGTTGTCTAAAGAAAATGATTTGTGGTTTTGTTGTATCTTCTTTAAACATTACAAAGAAAGCTTTAAGAGGGACCCCTGGGTGGCTCAGTTGGTTGAGCGGCTGCCTTCGGCTCAGGTCATGATCCCAGCGTCCTGGGATCGAGTCCCACATCGGGCTCCTTGCTCGGCAGGGAGCCTGCTTCTCCCTCAGCCTCTGCCTGCCTCTCTGTCTGCCTGTGCTCGCTCTCTCTGACAAATGGATAAATAACATCTTAAAAAAAGAAAGAAAGAAAGAAAGCTCTAAGAAATTATAGGTGTTAAGAATGTTATTATTTTAAAAAAGAAAAAAGAATATGTTCAGATAAATCTTTTGTGGTGTCTTGGATTACCAGTAGCTCTATAAACTGATCAAAAACACAGTCTTTTTTCTTTCCCCCCTCCTTGGACATAGAGTGTAACAAAATGGTAAATTATAGGGGGCCTGGGTAGCTCAGTTCTTGAGCATCAGACTCCTGATTTTAGCTCAGGCCATGATCTCAGAGTCGTGAGACCAGAGCCTCAGGTTGGTGGGGGTGGGACTTCTCTCCCCTTATCCCTCCTCCTGCTTGCTTGCTCTCTTTCTCTCTATAAAATAAATCTTTAAAAAAAAAAAACCCAAATGGTAAATTACAACTTTTATATCATGTGGTTTAAGGTAAAAATTTTGTTTTATTGCATAACTCTGATGCTACAAATTTGTAATGTAGTATTATGGGAGGAAGAAAATGTTAAACACATGCATTTTCTCTTGGAGAGAATTCAGCTATTCAGGAAATATTTATTGTATGCCACGTTATGCAGGGCATAGCATAGGTGTATCCAAGGACTCTGAAATTTGTCTTGTGATTGGTAAGATTTAGCAAGACCAATTGAACCTGTGAGGTTTTCTCTACTTTTGGGTTGTCCATGGAGTAGATAAGACATATGGCACCAAAACAGTAAACAGGAGGCAGAGCCTTGAACAAAAGTTGAACTACATTTGCAGAGAAGGGTACCTTATTTTAGCTTTTTTTTTTTTTTAATTTTTTTTTTTTTTATTTGTTAGAGAGAGAGAGCAAGCACAGGCAGACAGAGTGGCAGGTAGAGGCAGAGGGAGATGGAGAAGCAGGCTCCCTGCCGAGCAAGGAGCCCGATGTGGGACTCGATCCCAGGACGCTAGGATCATGACCTGAGCCGAAGGCAGCTGCCCAACCAACTGAGCCACCCAGGCGTCCCTTATTTTAGCTTTTTTACATTTTACTAAGTTGCTCATTTTTCTAATGCATGATGTATTACTTACACAAGAGACAGTGATTTGCAAAGGTAGGGTTTGTTATTCTCAAAATTCATCTTCCATTTTAATCTTGTAAATCCTTTAGTTAGTATTGTACTCTTTTTGAACATTTTGTGTTCACATTTCTGGTACAGTGTACTCCAAAGTGAATATGGTATTATAAAGATTATCTTGGCAGGGATATGGAAGAGGATCAAGATTGTCATCCTTCTTCTGGAGTTTGGACAATATGTTCTTGCTTTGTCGAACTGTGGTAATACAAATGCAGATCTAAGTTACTGATAGATGCTTCACACACTAAGGAGTTTTTTTTCCTTCTTAATTTCTGTCATTTCTGTTTCATGTTATTGTTCCTTGGCTCTCCTTGTGCCTTTCTGTGCTTTAATTTCCTTATTTGTGAAATGGAATAATAATTATATTTAGGTCTAAATAAGATTCTAAGTGTTTTTTAAAACACTTAGAATAGCACTCTACATAATAAATGCTCAGTAACTATTAGCTATTACTATTATTAATTTTAGATCTTATTTTTTAAATATCTATATATGTATATGTATACATATATATATTTTAAAGTAAGCTCCAGGCCAAGGGTGGGGCTTGAACTTATGACCCCAAGATCAAGTGTCACATGCTCTACTGACTAAGCCTACCAGGTACTCCTATATTAGATCTTATTTTTAAACACTTCAGGTTTCAAGTTTAAGGCATGTGCATGCAGTTTAGCTTGTTTGTTGTGTATATCATCTGATGAACTTCAGCCAATAGAGATTTTTATGTTTGGTGTTTTGATTGCTTTGATGACTGAGAAAAAGCTCTGTAGAGTTGTCATTGTTAACAGTGTATTTCCTTGAGGGGCACTGTGTCATTTGCCATTTCTAATCTTTAAGGTCTCAGTTCTACAGCTGGGTCCCTTGAATCTCTAGGAAGTCATGAATAGACAGCAAAGGCTTGGTGACTGCATGACGTATTTAAAATGTTAGATGTAGAGTTGCCTGGGTGGCTCAGTTGGTTGAGCATTCCACTGTTGGTCTCAGCTCAGGTCTTGATCTCATGTTCATGAGTTTGAGCCTCACATTGGGCTACACACTGGGCATGGAGCCTACTTAAAATTCAAAAAATATATAATACACACACACACACACACACACATACACACACGCGCGCGCGCATATTTTTTTGTGGAACAGGACTATAGCTTTCATTAGAGACTCAAAGGGGTCCGTGACCCAAAAAAGCTTCAGAGTCCACACTCTAGTATTAGCTTGGTTGATCATGAACTGGCCAAAGTGTGAATAACTGAGCCATTTTACAGTGAGTAAAGCCGTTTATTTTATAATGAAATATGCATAAAGCTGACATTATCTTAAATATTTTTATGTTTTCCCTCAAGCATAGAGCTGTACCAGCTTATAAAAATTTGCTTTTCTTGGCTCTTCATATTTTTTAATAGTCTGTAGGTCTATAAAATGTAGAATATGATAAGAAGAGTTAAAACTTCACTTGTTCAATATGTTAGGAGTTTAATTTTAATAACTTTATTCCTTCTATAATATACATTTTTCTGGTTTTTGAGAGGCCTCTTTGAACCAATTTTTTCTAATGATTTAGTTCTACATATTAGAGTATCTTTGTGGGGATGGAGTTTGAGGAGACTGATGATATCTTTTACATTATCTCAATACAATGTGCATTTCATGAGTGTTTTATGAACACAATTTATTTCTAGTTGAGTATTCCTATCTGAGGGAACATGTTTTATTTATTTATTTTTTTAATTTTTAAAATTTTTTTAAAAGATTTTATTTATTTAACAGATAGAAATCACAAGGAGGCAGAGAGAGAGAGCGGAGGAAGCAGGCTCCCTGGCTGAACAGAGAGCCCGATGCAGGGCTCGATCCCAGGACCCCGAGATCATGACCTGAGCCGAAGGCAGAGGCTTTAACCCACTGAGGCACCCAGGCGCCCCGGAACATGTTTTATTTTTAAGGACTGTTTTGGGCTGGCCCCCTTTTTGGTGTACATTTCTTTCTTTCTTTTTTTTTTAAGATTTTATTTATTTTATTTATTTGTTAGAGGGAGAGAGCAAGCACAGGCAGACAGAGTGGCAGGCAGAGGCAGAGGGAGAAGCAGGCTCCCTGCCAAGCAAGGAGCCTGATGTGGGACTCCATCCCAGGACGCTGGGATCATGACCTGAGCCGAAGGCAGCTGCTTAACCAACTGAGCCACCCAGGCGTCCCTTGGTCCCCATTTCTCTGTGAAATTCTAAAACTATTTCCTTATTAAATATTTTTATTAGCTAATATCCTTATCTTTCTGCCCTTGTCTAAGGAGAAATTCTTCATATGTTTTGTCTTTATTTTTCTCCTCTTGGGTCTTTAGTTTGGTATTTTTAGCTACTATTGGTAATTAAATAACTTTGATTTCTTTATAATGTATACTCCATCTTTGTTTAAACTTAGGTTTTCTTTATAATTGCAAATTCTAGACTAAAATTGTTCATTCATCTGTTTAACAGATATTTTTTAATGCTAGGCCCTGTGTTAGAATAAGGCTAGACTGGCATACCTGGGTGGCTCCGTGAGTTGGGCATTTGCCTTCTGCTCCGGTCATGGTCCCAGGTCCTGGAATGGAGCCTGTCAGGCTCCCTGCTGAGTGGGGAGTCTGCTTCTCCCTGTGCCTCTCCCTCTGCTTTTGTGCTCGCATTCTCTCAAATAAATAAATAAAAATATTTAATAAAAAAAATTAGACTTCTGTTCAACTGGGCAGCTGGTATACTCGCTACAGAAAATGCTCTAATGGAGCTGTGTATAAAGAAGAAAAAAGAGTACTAACTGAAAGAACTGGGAAAGACTTCAAATGTGGAGTAATATTTGAGCTGGACCTTGAAGTAAGCATACCTTGATAGGAGGCATGAAGGTAAGATAGAATGCATTTTTCTTGCCTCCAAATAGCCTGTTCTTCACTTTGCTTTCTCCTACCTCTCATACTTTGTTGTAATCTATCTAAAAATCTATTAAATAGTCCTGGTTACATCAAAGCAAAATATCTCAGTTGTGGATTTGATAGTCTAGTTTAGAGATAAAAAAGTTTGAACTGGTGCATTGGGAGTGGAAAAGAGAATCCTGTTCTAGAGACAAGAGATATAATTTTGACAGCTTTTGGTGATGAATTAACTGGGAGAATTGGATGAGTGGAAAGTCCAGAATGGTTTCCAGGCTTTTTTGGCATGAGCATCTGGGTAAGTGGGGAGACCATTACTGAGTTAGAAAATATTGGAGGAGATGGGCAGGATTAAAACTGATGGTCCATGGTGGTGGTTTTGCTCTAAGTTTTCATTATCTTTGACCCTCTGCAGCAGTTCATTAATTCAGCAAACTGATATTTGTACTTACTATCCATAGAAACTCTTTTATTTAGACTTGGGATACTTTAGTGAGCAAAATCCCAGCCTTCCTAGTGCTTACATTTTAGTAAGAGGAAACAGCAACAAATAATAAATGTAATGAGTAAATCTTTTTGCAGTCTAGAAGGTGGTGAGTTATCTGGGGAAAAAAGCAGAAAGTGGAATCAGGAGTCCTGAGTTGAAGGTGGGTCTTTCAAGTTTAATATTTTAATTTATTTTTAAGTCAGCTCTGTACTTAACCAACATTGGGCTTGACCTCTTGATGCTGAGATCAAGAGTCGCATGCTCTACCTACTGAGCCAGCCAGGAACCGTGGGACTTGCAACTTTAAACAGTGTGGTCAGCATGGGCCCATAGAGAAGATGGGATTTGAACAGCCAGGGAACACATTTGCCCTAAAGTCCGAGCAAGCCTATAGCAGGTTCCAGGAGTAGCAAGGAGGTCAGTGTGGGGTGGGATAGGTGGGACAAGGGGAAGAGGACTAGGCTATTAGTACTAGTAGGCTAGAGAGGAAGGGAGGTGGCAGATCAGGAAGGGATTTGTAAACCAGTAAGGATTTTGGAATTTATTCGGAGTGAAAGGGGGAGCCACTGGTGGGTATTGAGCAGAATAGAGATTTGATCTGATTTACATTTTAAAGACTGCCTCTGGCTGGCAGGTTGATAAGAGACCAAGAGGGCAAGGGTGGAAGTAAGAAGCTACCATGGTAATCAAGGGAGAAATGATAGAGACTTGGACCAGAGTGGTGCCTGCACAAAGGTCTAAGCTCTCATCTGATGTCTGTCCCATCTTTAGTTGTCTTAACAGGTAATCCACTTGGATTTTTGATACAAAATCATACTGATTTTCCCATTCTTTTATTCTCCATATGTTCATATTTCTGTCAGTGATATGTCGTCATTCTTTTGTTCTCCAGGCTGCAATAATTCTTAGTCTCCACTTACTCTCAGGTCCAGTCAAGTCCCCCATTTGATTCTGTTGTAAAAATCACATGTGAATGTTTAGGCAGTCCTCTGAAGCAGTCCTGTGAAAACTTCACCTATCCACTCCACCCTCTAGTCCAATCTGCTGGAATCTCTTATCTTTTACAGTAGCATCCTGGCACCCACCCTTGCTTTTCCCCTTGTTTTTCCCTCAGTCAGGGATTTGTTTGCCTTTTTTTAGTCAAAGCCACCCTTCCTTTACGCTCTAGTCTTGATTCTTCCTTCATCTGGACTCTTGGCAGTAAGGTTTGTATTAGTCATTTTGCCCCTGAATTAAACCTTATGGGCAGGTTACTATGTCTCATGCTTATCACCGTTGTATTTGGGCTAGGATTGGCCAATAGTGGATGGGTGTATTAAAGCATAGGTGTTAAAATAGTTTATTTTCCCCAAAGAATTACTACTTACTCTAAAGGTACATTCTACAATGGTTTTTAAGTGAGATGGTTTATTAGTAACTTCCTTCAAAGTTTCTTAAGACATTTGAGGTTCAAAATTGAATATTAAATTCCTTTCTCAGTATTTTTCTTCCTCATTACATTTTTTGGCACAATTGATTCCTTTACTTTCTTTTTGCTAACCAGAGTAGTTCAGCAGTGTGTCCTGTAACACTTGGTTAACCACTGTACACATTATAATACCTCTTCCTGGCAGCTGATGTATTATAAAATATAAATATAAATATAAATATAAAATATAATAAAGCAGCTGAAATAGTTGGAAGTATGTGCGAATATATTTGGTGGTAGCCTGCCTTATTTACTGTCAAGCCTGAATTTGGTAACATATACCAACACATATTTGTCTTAGAACACATTAGTTTGAAGAAGACTGTTATAACTGTGAGAGTGCTCTTTGCTGATGCTGAATTACCAATCATGTTGGAAGTACTGTAGAATTTATAATCTGCCTTGTGTGGATTATCCTGCAGGAATGGCAAATAAAGGATAAATATAGGTAGTATTTTTATTTAAAGTTGAATTTTTGTCTGTTAGTGGGAAACATTAACTTGGCATGTTTCCCCCATTTGTTGAGAATGGGATTTTAGCTCTATGATTTGCAGAGGTTGGTTAAGCTTTATGTATATGTATATGTGGTTGTTAGCATTCATACTACAGCTGTTTCTTCTATTGTTGATTTTTTTCCCTTATCACTGCCTTTCTTTTTTTTTTTTAAGATTTTATTTATTTATTAGAGATCACAAGTAGGCAGATAGGCAGGCAGAGACAGAGTGGAAGAAGCAGGCTCCCCGTTGAGCAAAGAGCCTGATGCAGGGCTCGATTCCAGGACCCTGAGATCATGACCTGAGCTGAAGGCAGAGGCTTTAACCCACTGAGCCACCCAGGTACCCCTCTTATCACTGCCTTTAAACATGAGTTATGTTCTGTTACTTATTAGATCAGCACAATATGCTTGTTACTAGTTACCATGTAATGGGAGTCAGATTTTATTTAGCCTTATATATCATAATTGTAATTATTTTGTATCACTTTAGTACAGTGGTTCTTGAACTTTTTGGTTTCAGGGCACCTATACATTACATGTTAACATAAATAATATTTATATGAAAACACCTTGTTTCCAAAAAAGCTAGATGGAAATGTGGTATTTTGTAAATCACATTCATATCTAGCTTAAAAGACAAGTTGATTGTCCTGTCCACTTCTGCATTCAGTCTATAGTGGTATATTAATTTTGGTTGAAATATCTGAAGGAAATCTGATTTCCTACAAATATTAAGTTAGGAAAGGGAGGAGTAATTAATCAGATTTTCAGATAACTGTGCATATTCTTTTGCTACTACACCAAAATTCTATAAGGGTAGTTTCTTAAAGATTTGTTGCAGTATAGAATTTAAAACCAGATCAGTAAACTTTTTATATTCTGTTACACTGAAATCCATAGGTTGTGGGGTGCCTGGGTGGCTCAGTCAGTTAAGCATCTGCCTCCTGCTCAGGTAATGATCCCAGGGTTCTGGGTTTGAGCCCCACATCGGACTCCCTGCTCAGAAGGGGGTTTGCTTCTCCCTCCTGTTCCCCTTGCTCGTGCTCTCTTTCTGTTTCTTTCTCTGTCAAATAAATAAAATCCAAAAAAAAAAAGAAAGAAAGAAAGAAAAGAAATCCATAGGTTTTAACTAGTACTTTGTGAATGGATTTTTAAAAACTATGCATGATTTTGTAACATCATATGTACATCATTTGGAGAATGTTGGTTCACTGAGCTATACACTTCTTCCACATGTTGACATGTTTCCTTATATCAAAATTTTGCATTTATTAACATCACTGATTTAATCAGAAAGTCTTTAGATAGCTGTCAAGCTTATGGTGGGTATACATTTTTTGAAATTGCTACTTTTCGTTTTGAAAGTTTGAATTTTATTACTGGCATCAAATGCTCTTGGTTGTTTCTTTGAAAGGTTGGGCTTATTCCATTCATTTTTGAGAAAGTAGATACCTGAGTCTGAAAACCATAGTTTCTGTGGCTGCCCCCAGGCTTTCCACTCTTCCAGTGAATTATGTGCAAAGACTCTGTGGAAGGAGTAAGGAAGCTAGATTTTTTTGCTTGCTCTTGAGTAACGGCCATGCCACTGAACTGAACATTTGGAATCCTACCAGTTTCTGGCAATTTTATTCTTGTCAGGAAGAGCAAAAACTGAAGCAAAAATGTATGACTTTAGTGTTTTGTATTTTTCCTGAACTGCCAGCAAGTTTTGTGGCTGGTTCAGCTTTGAAATTTCTGCCAACTGCCTGAGCCAGGTCTACTCTCTGAAGTTAAACCTAATTGCAGAAAATGTTCCTTTATTCAGTGGCTGGAAAGAGAGTAAAAGGCATGTTTATATTTTCATATTTAGGTATGCATGCATAAATGCACGGTTGGTATACACTGTAGATTTAATAATTCAGGGATGAAGGTGAGGAGAAAAAAATTGAATTGAAGGATGAAATTAAGGTTTGGAATCACAAGTTATTTAAGGCTGATTTTTTTAATGAAATATTTCAAGTTTGTAATAAACTGTAGAGAATAGTATAACTAGTGTGTAACAGCTGAATTTCATAACTGTTGATATTTGCCATATTTTTTTTTAAGGATATAAAATGTTTTAGATACACTTGACATTCCTTTTTTTTCCTTATCCCATCCCACCTCCCTATCCAGAGGTAACCATTGTCCTGGAGTTTAGTGCGTATGTTATTGTGACTCATTGTGAGAGTCTGCAGTTGCTTACAACAAAAATCTTAAAAATTTTACTCAAGAAAACAGAATTCTTTTCTTTTTTTTTGATGCATAATAATGTATTTTAGAAATTATCACTTCAAAAGAAAGGAGAAAATAGAAAATAAGGATAATTTTTAAAATTGAGATATAATTGACATGTAACATTGTATAAGTTTAAATGTACAGTATGTTGAAGTGATACATTTATACTGCAGCATGACTGCCACTGTAGTTGGCTGACACCTCTATCAAGTCACATAATTAACATTTCCTCTAGTGCTGAGAACATTTGAAATCTAATCTCTTAGCAAGTTTAATGTTTACAATAGAGTTTTGTTGGGACGCCTGGGTGGCTCAGTCGGTTAAGCCGCTGTGGCTCAGGTCACGATCCCAGGAGGGATCGAGTCCCGCATCGGGCTCCTTGCTCGGCAGGGAGCCTGCTTCTCTCTCCACCTCTGCCTGTTTGTGTGCTCTCTCTCTCTCTGACAAATAAATAAATAAAATCTTTAAAAAAAAACAACAACCCCACAATAGAGTTTTGTTGTCTGTGGTCCCTGTACAATATTCGATCTCTTTCTATTAGAAGAAAACAAAATTCTTTAGAGACAGCTTAAGCAGTGTCATCTATATTTGTAGCAATTAGGAAAGTTCAGTGTTTATATTGAATAGAGATTTTTTTTAGTGTAGAGAATATCTTGACAAGCCTTTCTATTTTTGTGTCCTGTGTTTCTTTACTACATGAATTTTTTTAATTCCCTAGAATTTAGTATAAATTATGCGATCAAAAGTAATTATTAATGAGAAACCTAAAAAATTCATTCCCATGTGCATAATACTAATTTATCAGTGGAAAGTATACGGATAAAAGAAGACATTAAAATTTTGTGTTAGCCTTGCCACCCATACATTTTTTATTTTGATAGTGTAGTCTCTTCTATATCTGTATTGTAGTAATCACACTGTCAATATTTTGAATGTGAGTCAGATAATATTTATAGTATTATTCTTTAGAAGAATTGATCTATAATTTATGCAAGGAATATTGACACATTTGGCTTTTCATCAGTTTTAGTCATTGCTATGAATTTGTTAAAGTACCCTAAGTTTCCAGTTCTCTTATTCATGAATTCTGCTTTAATTTTATTACTTATCAAACTCAACACCCAAAGACCAAATAATCCAATCAAGAAATGGGCAGAACACATGAACAGACATTTTTGCAAAGAAGACATTCAAATGGCCAACAGACACGTGAAAAAGTGCTCAACATCACTTGGCATTAGGAAAATGCAAATCAAAATCACAGTGAGATACCACCTCACACCAGTCAGAATGGCTAAAATTATCAAATCAGGAAATGACCAATGAGGATGTGGAAAAAGAGGGAACCCTCCCACACTCTTGGTGGGAATGCAAGCTGGTGCAGCCATTCTGGAAAAACAGTATGGAGGTTACTTGAAAAGTTGAAAATAGAGCTACCCTGTGGCCCAGCAAATGCACTACGGGGTATTTACCCCAAAGATAAATATGTAGTGATCCAAAGGGGCGTGTGCACCCCAATGTTTATAGCAGCAATGTCCATAATAGCCAAATTATGGAAAGAACCTAGATGTCCATCAACAGATGAAGGAATAAAGAAGATGTGATACACACACACACACACACACACAGAGGAATACTATGCAGCTATCAGAAACCACGAAATCTTGCCATTTGAAATGACATGGGTGGAACTAGAGGGTATTATGCTAAGTCCATCAGAGAAAGACAATTATCATATTATCTTTCTGATATGAGGAATTTGAGAGGCAGGGTGGGGGGTCATGGGGGCTAGGGAGGGGAAAAATGAAACAAGATGGGATCGGAAGGGAGACAAACCATAAGAGATGCTTAATCTCATGAAACAAACTGAGGGTTGCTGGGGGTGGGGAGTAGGTATAGGGTGGCTGGTTGATGGACATTGGGGAGGGTATGTGCCAGGGTGAGTGCTGTGAAATGTGTAAGCCTGATGATTCACAGACGTGTACCCCTGGGACAAATAATACATTATAAGTTAATTTAAAAAATTTTATTGCCTAAAATCTACTGAAGTTGCGGTTGTTATTTCTGTTAAATAACTGACTTTATTTTGGACTTGTCTTCCCTGTATCCTTGTTCATGATTTTTATGGAGAATGTCAAAAAGCCTCAAGTTTTTATCTTTATTGTATAAGTTTTACTTGCTTGTTCCTAAAATTCTGTGATGCTCAGTTTTTATCATCAAAACTGCTAATTTTCTGTTTTGTAAAGCCGTTAAGAAGAACTTAGGAGGTTTTTATTATATCTGGAGGGACTGATGGGCTGTACGAACATGTTTCTCTTTTTTCCTTTTTGATTTTCTGTAGCCTCCAGGTTATGAAGTTGGTTCTTTGTTTTGATTCATGTATTCTTAAGATCTTAGGAAGACCTTGGCTTCTTTACAAGACCTACAACGTGGTAAAATCATTTTACAGTGTTACAGTATTTGAGGTATTAAAACTAAGTCTTGAAATAATGTTAATTTAAAACTATTTTAATTGTTTTAAACTATCTTAATTTTTTGAAAGTCATTTTCTTTGGTTGTTTCAAACAACTTTATTGCCATTATTATTATTTTTTTAAACCTCATACAAGATTGTTGCACTCAGACATGGTTTTTGTCCCTGGTTCTTTGAACATAAGTATATTCTTTTATCAAAATTTAAAATTGAGAAAATGCAATGTAGCTGATATTTTTTTCTCTGCCATGTAGCCCCTCATTATAGAAAGAGAAGACACGTTACTTGGTTGGCTTTATTTATACTTTTTATTGCTTGAAACTGTATTCTGTTGATCTGGTGATAGTTCTAATACAGTAATTCCCTATGGGAAAAAGAAGCTAAGACTTCAAAATTGATTTATTATTTTAAAAAGGAATTCATATTCTTTGTTGTTGTTGTTTTAATTTTTATTTTTTTAAGTAAGCCCCTCACCTAATGTGAGGCTTGAACTCACCGCCCCAAGATCAAGAGTTGCATGCTCTACTGACTCAGCCAGCCAGCTGCCCCTGTACATGTTTTGATTTAATTAATTTATTTTTTTTTAAGATTTTGTTTATTTATTTGACAGAGACACAGCAAGAGAGGGAATAAAAGCAGGGGGAGTGGGAGAGGGAGAAGCAGGCTTCCTGCTGAGCAGGGAGCCCATTGTGGGGCTTGATCCCAGGACCCTGGGATCATGACCTGAGCCAAAGGCAGACACTTAAAGACTGAGCCACCCAGGCACCCCTATTTTATTTTATTTTATTTTTATTGCATTTCATTTTCAACATTTTACTTATTTGTTTGACAGAGAGAGAGCACACACAAGCAAGGGGAGCAGCCAGCAGAGAGAGAGGGAGAAGCAGACTCTCCATTGAGCAGAGAGCCTGACATGGGGCTTGATCCCAGATCTGAGCCGAAAGCAGGGGCTTAATCTACTGAGCCACCCAGGCCCCTCCCATGCATTTTTGTTTCGATTACTATTTTTTTTTAATTCACATATAATGTATTATCTGTTTCAGGGCTGAAAGTTGTGATTCATCAGTCTTCTACAATTCACAGTGCTCACCATAGCATGTACTCTTTCCCAGAGCCATCCCCCAGCCACCCTTTCTCTCCCACCTCCTCCACTCCAGTAACCTTTAGTTTGTTTCCTGAGATTAAGAGTCTCTTATGGGGGACGCCTGGGTGGCTCAGTAGGTTGTCTGCTTTGACTTAGGTCATGATCTGAGGGTCCTGGGATCAAGTTTGCATAGGGCTCCTTGCTCGACAGGGAGACTGCTGCTTTTCCCTCTGCCTGCTGCTCCCCCTGCTTGTGCTCTCTCTCGCTCTCTCTCTCTGACAAATAAATAAATAAAATTTTTTTTAAAAGTCTCTTATGGTTTGTTTCCCTCTCTGGTTTCTTCTGGTTTCATTTTTTCCCTCCCTTCCGCTATGATCCTGTCTTGTTTCTCAAATTCCTCAAATCAGCGAGATCATATGATAATTGTCTTTCTCTGATGGACTTATTTCACTTAGCATAATACCCTCTAGTCCCATCCATGTCATTGCAAATGACAAAGGTTTCATTTTTGATGGCTGCATAATATCATAATATTCCACTGTATGTATGTATGTATGTATGTATACACACACACCACACATCTTCTTTATCCCTTCGTCTGTTGATGGACATCTAGGCTCTTTCCATAGTTTGGCTATTGTGGACATTGCTGCTATAAACATTGGGGTGCACGTACCCCTTCGGATCACTACATTTGTATCTTTGGGGTAAATACCCCGTAGTGCATTTGCTGGGCCATAGGGTAGCTCTATTTTCAACTTTTTTGAGGAGCCTCCATACTGTTTCCCAGAGTGGCTGTACCAGCTTGCATTCCCACCAACAGTGTAGGAGGGTTCCCATCTCTCCACATCCTCACCAACATCTGTCATTTCCTGATTTGTTCATTTTAGCCATTCTGACTGGTGTGAGGTGATATATCTCATTGAGGTTTTGATTTGTATTTCCCTGATGCCAGGTGATGTTGAGCACTTTTTCATGTGTTTTTTTGCCATTTGGATATCTTTGCAGAAATGTCTGTTCATGTGTTCTGCCCATTTCTTGATTGGATTATTTGTTCTTTGGGTGTTGAGTTTGATAAGTTCTTTATAGATTTTGGATACTTGCCCCTTATCAGATATGTCATTTGCAAATATGTTCTCCCATTCTGTCAGTTGTCTTTTGGTTCTGTTGACTGTTTCCTTTGCTGTGCAAAAGCTTTCCATCTTGATTAAGTCTCTATAGTTCATTTTTGCTCTTGCTTCCCTTGCCTTTGGTGATGTTTCTAGGAAAAAGTTGCTGCGGCTGAGGTTGAAGAGATTGCTGCCTGTGTTCTCCTCAAGGATTTTGTTGGGTTCCTGTCTCACATTTAGCTCTTTCATCCATTTGGAGTCTTTTTGTGTATGGTATAAGGCAATGGTCCAATTTCATTCTTCCACATGTGGCTGTCCAGTTTTCCCAACACCATTTGTTGAAGAGACTGTCTTTTTTCTATTGGACATTCTTTCTGCTTTGTCAAAGATTAGTTAACCATAGAGTTGAGGGTCCATTTCTAGGCTCTCTCTGTTATTCCATTGATCTATGTGTCTGTTTTTGTGCCAGTACCATACCATCTTGATGATGACAGCTTTGTAATAGAGCTTGAAGTCTCTAATTGTGATGTCACCGGCTTTGCTTTTCTAATTCAACATTCCTCTGGCTATTCAGGGTCTTTTCTGGTTCCATACAAATTTTAGGATCATTTGTTCCATTTCTGTGAAAAAAGTTGATGGTATTTGGGTAGGGATGCTTTAAATGTGTAGATTGCTCTAGGTAGCATAGACATTTTCACAATATTTGTTCTTCCAATCCATGAGCATGGAACATTTTTCCATTTCTTTGTGTCTCCTTCAGTTTCTTTCATAAGTATTCTATAGTTTTCTGAGTATAGATTCTTTACCTCTTTGGTTAGATTTATTCCTAGGTATCTTATGGTATTGGGTGCAATTGTAAATGGGATCAACTCCTTAATTTCTCTTTTTTCTGTCTTGTTTGTGTACAGAAAGCCAACTGATTTCTGTGCATTGATTTTTATATCCTGACACTTTACTGTATTCCTGTATGAGTTCTAGCAGTTTGGGGGAGTAGTCTTTTGGGTTTTCCACATAAAGTATCATATCATCTGCAGAGAGTGAGAGTTTCACTAATTCTTTGCTGATTCCAATGCCTCTTATTTCTTTTGTTGTCTGACTGCCGAGGCAAGGCCTTCTTAGAAGTACTGTGTTGAATAGCAGTGGGGATAGTGGATATCCTGCTGTGTTCCTCATCTTCCTCCTATAAATGTTTTTAAAATAATATGAGGAGCATTTGGCTGGCTTAGTCAGTAGAGCACATGATTCTTGATCTCAGGCTTGTGAGTTTGAGTCCCACATTGGGGGTAGAGTTTATTTTTTAGAAGAGTGCTGTCCAACAGAAATAAAATGCAAGTCACATATATATTTAAAAATAAAAAAACATGGATAGAGTACTGAAGGCTTCCATGTTAAAAAGGGGGGGGGCAGTACCTTTTCCCACAGTCTCATTAGCCCCACCTTTAGGGTACCCAGCACCAAAAAAAAGCCGCATCATAACAGAAACAGGAAGGGCTACCAAAATGAGTTTGAAGCCTACATTTGAACTATATTCTTGATTTCATTGACAATGATACAAAATGCCTTGTGTCATTTTATATTATCGTAACTATTTGATTTGGAAGAATTGAAGGAACTTTATATTGAGGCATAAATATTTACATTTACGTCTTTTATCATTAAGCAGGGATAGTTATCAGAAATAGGTAATTCACTGAGCACATATTTTGTTCACTATGGTGAGGTTGTGTACCACTGTTTTGTCACCATCATATATAGTTTTACCTATTATAAACCTCAGTTCCTTCATAAATTCCCTATTGAATTTGCCTTGCAGAAACAAAATTATGTGTCTAATCATTGTCTGCAGATTATGAATATATTTTTAAACTGCTGCTTTCTAGGTGTATCTTTATATAATTAATGCAGTGGTTCTGACCTGGGGGCAACTTTGACAGCTCTGGAGACATTTTTGACTGTCACAGCTGACTGTTACTGGCATCTGATTAATGATCGGGAATGCCACTAGACATCCTACTGTGCACAGGACCAGGACAGCCCCTCACAGCGAAGAACCACGTAGCCCAAAATGTTAGTAGTGCCAAAGATGAGAAACCATGGTCTCATATAAGAGAAGCTGTTATTTTTAGCAGACAAGCTGTTTGGTATAACTACTGGTGATATTAAAGTCATAAAATAAATGAGGTTTTTTTGAAGGTGTCGACAGGAGTGACCGAAACTTGTTTACCTCCCTAGTAATTGTTTTTGTTCTTCTCTTCCTTCTCTCTCTCTCTTCCTTCTCCCTCTCTCTTCCTGCTGCTTTTCTTCTCTAATTGTGTCAGAAGAAATTTGTTTGCTTTTAGGAGACTACCCTTGAGGTTTTATCTTTATGTGGATTTTTTAAAAATATCTACTCTTAAGCACCATGTTTTTTCACTAGCTATTGTTAGTCACATTACTTCTTTAAAACAATTTGGGGTGTTTGCCACAATCACAAAGGCACATTTTGCTTACTTAGTATGACTGAAGAAAACTCTTAGAGCAAAAAAGTATGGTAATTTACACATGGCTTTTTATTGCTCTTGAAAAAAATTCTTACTCTTAGAAAGGTATGGCTTGTCTCCTCCTACCTCATCCACTTTAATTCAAGCTTGATTTAATTCTTCAAGCTTAAAGATTCGCATTTAATAAAGAGAAAAAGCAGTATAGTTGAAATATGGCTGATTTCTCACTTGTATATTAGTATATTAGTGGAACAGAATTATCTATAGGGCTTTTCATGGTAAAAGCTTACCGGGAAAGGGTCTCCTGGGTGGCTCAGTCAGTTAAGCATCTGACTCTTGATTTTAGCTCAGGTCATTATCTCAGGGTCGTGAGGTGGAGCCCAGCATCAGCCTCTGTGCTGGGTGTGGAGCCTGCTTAAGATTCTCTCTCTCTCACTCTCTGCCCCCTCCCCCTCCCTTCCCCCCCTCTAAAATAATAATGATGATGATGATGATGATGATGATGATGATAAAAGCTTACCAGGAAAGAAAAACAAAGTTTCTTTTCCCTTCCCCCACCCACATTTTTTCTTTAACTTTTCACTGTGGAAAATTTTTTTTTAAAATATTTTATTTATTTATTTGACAGACAGAGATCACAAGTAGGCAGAGAGGCAGGCAGAGGGAGAGGAGGAAGCAGACTCCCTGCGGAGCAGAGAGCCCGATGTGGGGCTCGATCCCAGGACCCTGGGATCACGACCTGAGCCGAAGGCAGAGGCTTTAACCCACTGAGCCACCCAGGCGCCCCTCACTATGGAAAATTTTTAAGCATTCCAGTAGCAGAGAAGTAGTAAAGTTAATCTTGTTTCAGCTATACCACAGCCATTGCCCTTTGTATCTCACAGGGTGATTGATTTATTTATAGATTTATAGAGAGGAGAGAAGGAAAACAGGGGGGAGGGGCAGAGGGAGAGGAAATCTTAAGCAGGCTTCTTGCTCAGCACAGAGCCTGATACAGGGCTTGATCTCACAACCCTGAGATCACCACCTGTGCCAGAATCACCAGCTGGATGCTTAACCGACTGAGCCACCCAGGAGCCCCATGGATCATTTTTTTTTTTTTTTAAAGATTTTATTTATTCGTTTGACAGACAGAGATCACAAGTAGGCAGAGAGGCAGGCAGAGAGAGAGAGGAGGAAGCAGGCTTCCCGCTGAGCGGAGAGCCTGATGCGGGGCTCGATTCCAGGACCCTGGGATCATGACCTGAGCCGAAGGCAGAGGCTTTAACCCACTGAGCCACCCAGGTGCCCCCCCATGGATCATTTTAAAGAAAATCTCACATAGTATGTCATTCTGTCTTAAAATTCTTCAGTACATGTCTCCATAAGGTTTCCTTTAAAAAAAATAAATAACCAGGATGCTATTAGGATACCTTACAAAACAAAACAAAACAGTAATCCCAGTGTCATCATAGATCTAGTCAGTGGGAGCTGTCATGCTCAAATTCCAATGTTCCCTGATTCCCCCACCTTCTGATGTATGGTTCAATTCTGTCTGAAGTCACAATGGTTTGCAGTTGCACAGCTCACAGTGTTCACTTATAAAGGTACCACTGGAGAAAATAGCATTCACCCAGTCATTTGAATTACTCTGAAGGCATGAAACACCCTCTGTAGAACTGTTTAATGAATTTGACTGATAAAGAAGTGAGTATTGTGTGTCAACTAAAAAAAAAGACAGAAAAGAAATAATTTCTAGAGCTGTACGGAGGCACTGACTTGTGACATTGTTAATGAGGGGAATTCCTGAGCTGTGTTTACTGAATGTACTGGGATTATTGTAGGATTGTATACAGTTAAAGTTAACTAGTGGGTGCGTTTATGAAGAAGAAAATTTTAATGCAATGTGACTGATCTCTAAAGAATAGAGGGCTTTTAAAACAGGTTAACAACAATAAAAGTAGGTGGTGTAAATTTATACAATTAATGGAATAAAAATGTTCATCAATTTTGATAGTTAATATGATAGGGACTGTATTACCGTATGTCGATATAAACAATGGGGACATTATATACAATTTATATACAAACCTCAATTTAGAATATTTCATACTTGCAAAATAAAAGAAATTGAGAAAGAACAGAGAAATAAAGAACACAGAAACCTCTTTAAGTTGAATTTAAGTTTAAAATCTCTTGAAGTCAAATCAGTTTATATGTCTTTAATGCAGAACAACTTAGTAGATGTTTTTAAGTCCTGAAATAAAAACTCATTCTTCCATGTTCTTACTGGGTGCTAGAAGTGGACAGCTGTGGCCTGGACAGAGGTAATATACTAATAGAGAGCCAGCATGCTCTGAAAGACTGCTGTGTTTGAAAAGAAATACAGATTATTTTTTTAAGAGCTCTATGTACATGTATCAGTCCACAGTTTCTTGCTTATACTGTATCATTAGTTATTCCAAAAGAAGGGAACAGAAACCCCTACAGACACATTCTGTGTTCACATTTTCCTCCTACCCCCTGTAAAAGAGTCAGGCTTGAGAATGTTTTATGGTTAGAAGTTGTAGCCTTCTCCACTCATACAGAAAAACAGCACACCATGCAGGCTTGTTTACAGCTTCAATTTCTTTCTTTTCTTTCCTTTCTTGATTTATTTGAGAGAGCAAGAGAGCACGCACACGTGCACACACATGAGCGGGTGGGGCAGAGGGAGAGGATTAGAGAAGCTCAAGCTGGCTCCATGCTAGGCGCAGAGCCCAACGTGGGGCCCCATCCCACCCCCCTGAGATCATGACCTGAGCCACAACCAACAGTTGGTCGCTTAACCGACTGTGCTACACAGGTGCCCAGTAGCTTTGGTTTCTTTTATATAACTACAGAAACCTTAATGACTGAGGATTTGGTAGGTTTTTTCCTTCTTCTTCTTCTTCTTTTTTTTTTGGTAGTTTTTTTCTTACTGTGTAACTTGCTTTGTACCATAAACACTATCTTGAGGGGAATGCCTATACTGTTCAGCAAAGGAAAATGCCTTTCACAATCCTTTTTGTGCAGCCTTTAGGTGAAGGATTTTTCTTTTCTTCCCGAGTAGGGACAGACTCCCATACATTAAAGATTGTGGCATAAATACCATGGATGGTCTCAGTGCCTGCCCATAGTCTCTGCCTTTGCCATTTCTGTGCATGCTGGCCAACTTCTAAATCTCTGTCTGACAGCTTTTTCTGCTGCTTGCCATTCTGCCCTTCTGGAGGACAGGTCAGAAATGCTAGGATATTAACACTCATGCTGAGAGCCACGCTCAACCAGTATCTGACAGGACTTGGTGGGTAAATACCTAGCTCCCTAAACCCTCAAGTGGGTTGTTCTGGAAGGATCCAAAACCAGGTAGAGGTAGTAAACTATAGCTCTCCCTTTACTCAGAAAGTGAAAATGATGTGTTTATAGAGATAACCTTGACATATACCCCAGCTTTTAAAAAAATCGTGGACCAAATGTGGTATTATAATTCTTATTAAGTTACTTAATGCCATACTTCACAACTTACCACTTACACACGACTATTTTTGTGGGAGCACTGATGTGTCCTTCTGAGTGTCTTGTGTATCCAAATGGATTTAAACCCTACTGTGATTCCTAGGGTGGCTGCCCATAAAGTATTCTTTAATAGCCCCAAATATTCTAAGCCTGAGGTTCAGGAAGATTTAAAAGAGGAAGCCAAGATGTAGTTTTAGAACACATTGGTGTTTTTATGGTTGTGTGACTGCCGACATTAGACATTACTTTCTCTCCCATAATCATTGCTTATATCTGCTGCCGTCTCAGTCAGCTGCCTGTTGCCATTCTGATTGACCATCGTCATCTTCCCACCTGTCTCTGTTCCCATCCAATGTGACTGACTGTGCTGCTGCTGCCTTCCCTAGGCTTTCATTAGTCCCACTAATAATGGAACTCAGTCTCACTGGGTAAATATGCCTTCTCATCCCTGCCCTTCTGTTCATTTGGATGTCCCCAAAGCCTCCATGAACTCTTTTTTTTTTTTTTTAAGATTTTTATTATCTGACAGACAGAGATCACAAGTAGGCAGAGAGGTAGGCAGAGAGAGAGGAGGAAGCAGGCTCCCCACTGAGCAGAGAGCCTGATGCAGGGCTCCATCCCAGGACCCTGGGATCATGACCTGAGCTGAAGGCAGAGGTAAACCACTGAGCCACCCAGGTGCCTCCCTCCATGAACTCTTAAGATCTCAAGAAGGTGCTCTCAGATACCATCCCTGATTCTTTTTCTCACTTCAGCCCCCAGTCTTTCATATACACAGATACTCTATTTCCAGCTTTTTGAAATAACTACTTCAAAGCAGTAGAACTTCTGCACTGAATATAATTTACTCCAGAAGACAGTTGCAAGGGGAAAATATTCTGTATACATAGTACCTCATTAGCTGAAAAAACTATCATTTGTGAGAAACCATTTCATTCCAACACTATAAAATTCATGAAAAGTAATTCACATAAATTAACTGCATCACTGATTCAGCTGACATTTGCCTCCCCCAAAGCCTTTACTTGCTTCTAAGTCTTGTCAGAAAAAAATATTAAAATACGTTAAGTGGGAGAAAGAAAAATTAATTGGAGCCTGTGTAATGGTAAGTTTACCAGACTGTCTCACAAAGATAACCATAGTCTGTATTAAGAAGAAAAATAAGTAAAATTTTAAAATACTAGGACTGTGGACTCTGAGAAACAGACAGGGTTTTAGAGGGGAGTGGGTGGGGGATCAGGTGAGCCTGGTGGTGGGTATTATGGAGGTCACATATTGCATGGAGCACTGGGTATGGTGCTTAAACAATGAATCTTGGAACACTGAAAAAATAAAGTTAAAAAAAATAAAATGCTAGGACCATGATTCTGTTTTGCTTGTTCTTAACATATTAGTCCTTAAGTTTAGTATTTCTCTCTCTCTCTCTTTTTTTTTTTTTTTTTAAGATTTTGTTTATTCATTCGACAGACAGAGATCACAAGTAGGCAGAGAGGCAGGCAGAGAGAGAGAGGAGGAAGCAGGCTTCCCGCTGAGCAGAGAGCCCGACGCGGGGCTCGATCCCAGGACCCTGGGATCATGACCTGAGCCGAAGGCAGAGGCTTTAACCCACTGAGCCACCCAGGCACCCCTCTCTCTCTTTTTTTTAAGATTTTATTTATTTATTTGACAGAGATATAGCAAGAGAGGGAACACAAGCACAGGGAGTGGGAGAGGGAGAAGCAGGAAGGGAGTGGGAGAGGGAGAAGCAGGCTTCCTGCTGAGCTGAGAGCCAGTGTGGGACTCAGTCCCAGGACCCTGGGACCAAGACCTGAGTCGAAGGCAGACGCACAACCATCTGAGCCACCCAGGCGCCCCAAGTTTAGTATTTCTAATATTGCAGTATTTCTAGATAATACTGGTATGCCCACTATAAGACTTATGCTTGAAAGTTAAATAATTAGTAGGAAGGAAATAAGGTTCCTCAGTATATGTAAGAGATTGTATAGAAAAGTCTTTAATGAGTGTATGAATTCAGAATCAAAGCACATCTACCAGTGTTCTGTATTTTGATCTGAATGATGGTTACAGGGATGTGTTTACTTTGTGAAAATTCATCGAAGCTTATGAACTTATGACTTGGATACTTAAATGTAAGTTATATTTCAGTAACATTTTCATTAATAAAGCAAAGCACAAGAAGAGAACACATTTTTCTTTTTTTTTTTTTTTAATATTTTATTTATTTATTAGTTAGAGAGCACAGGCAGACAGAGAGGCAGGCAGAGGCAGAGGGAGAAGCAGGCTCCCCGCCGAGCAAGGAGCCCGATGTGGGACTCGATCCCAGGACGCTGGGATGACCTGAGCCGAAGGCAGCCACTCAACCAACTGAGCCACCCAGGCGTCCCGAAAACACATTTTTCTAATAATCTGTTTACCAGATCTCTTAGTTGATTCAAAAAATTAATTATAGGTATTAAATCATGTTGTATGAGTTTACTGGGATTCCATAACAACAAGGACAGACTGAGTGGCTTAAACAACAAATTTATTTTCTCATAGTTCTGGAGGCTAAAAGTCTAAAATCAAGGTCCCATCATGTTTGGTTTCTTCTGAGGCCTCACTCCTTATTGTGTAGATGGCTGCCTCTTTCTGCCTCTTCACATGGTTGTTCCTCTGTGCACATATACCTGTGACCAGGTTTCTTCTTATAAGGACACCAGTCATTAGGATTAGGGTCTGCTCTAACTGTAGACTACAGTAACTGTAGAGTTACACTTTATTTTCCCTGATTTGGTTTGCATTTCCCCAGAAGCTCACTCTGTGATATTTGATTAGGAACCTGAGAATGACTCTGCAGCATGAGATGCATCTGTCCCATGGTTTTTGTGTCATTGGGAGTGGTACATACACTGCTACTTTAGCAAGTAGGATCATACTGGCCAAATTTACAGAATTAGGAGTGCTGTTTAAGTAGTAATTTACTCACATTATTAGTGGAGAAAGAGACTTGCGTTTTGACCCGGATCATTTCTGAATAAGAGGATTTGTGTGTGTGTTGGGATATTGATTGGAAGAGAACTCATTTTACTAATCTTATATTAAAGATAGTGACTTTGCTGCACAAATAAAGGGGGGTATATTGGAAAAATAAAAAGTCATAGACTGTAGGTTGTTTTAAGTACTAGGCAAAGATGTTTTAGGACAAGATAGTCAAAGATATTGGGTCATTATTAGAGTAAAACAGGGTCTAGCAAACCCTGTTCTATTGAAACTGATCTCGCCTGGATGTAGTGTTCTTTAATTTGGAAAACATGGCTCTCATGGTTCTTTCCTTTGAGTTTAATTTTAAAGGTAGAAGAGGAAGTGCTTAAGGATTGTCAAGTTTAGGGGTGAACTCAGGAGTATAAGTCATGAATAATCTGTGTGTGTTATGACCACTAAAATAATGCTGGGGTAAGAAAGTAAATCCGTCCTACAGGCCTATTTTATTTGGCTTGCTTTTGTTTCATTTTTTAATGCATATTGGTGATTTTAAGCAGGGCATTCATTCTCCAAATGGTCAGGCTAATAATGTAGCTATTATGCCTTATTTTATACTCACTTGTTTCGTATACTCTTCTCACCTACCCCATCCCTGACAACTTTTGGGTTTAAAACAGCCTGATTTCTCTGCAGTTTGCTTTTTTGAGATAGCAGAGTTAATTTGAATGACTTTAAGAATAGAAGTACAGACCAGTTTCCTTTCTCTGTGTCCATGTCTTTCCTGCCTTGGAAAGAATAGCAGAGAAGTGAAGAGATGAGTAAAAAGCCAAGTTACACCTCTTTGGACACAGGAGAGAATGATAATGTGTTCTGTGGTTCTTTCTTTACGAGACTAGACAAACCTCTTAAGCAAATAATAAGGAACCGTACTGGAATGCTATAGATTTTCCTTTCCACTTGAAGTTAGGGGAGGAAAAAAAAAATCCCAGATTGAGAATCTTAATATTCCTGTTACCCTACCCACTTTAGGAATGGAGTCTCATAGCTTATTTGGTTAGGGAATTAAGAAATTTAATGGTAGAGACTGGGGGGTGGGGGGGGGGTGTATTTCCCAGGTATAGTTTCACGTGAAAAGGAGTGTGATTCACTGTCTAAAAGATAAGTTTAGCCTATAAAAACATCATTTGTGGAATTAAAATAAATAAATGTATAATAAAACATCATTTGTACAATGTTTTACAAAGTACTTTTGTAATACTACTACATGAGCCTCAAGAACTCGGAGGAAAAACTGGTAACATGATGTGGGTTGGGCAGATTTAATTTAACCACCAGCTATGGGATCATTATTACACTATGCCCTGAGAATCCAATGTTTTGCAAAGTTGCACAGTTCCTTTCCTCAAAAGTGTCTGAAAGGAGGGTAGGGAGGGGTTGGGTTTCAGTGGAAGCAGGAGGAAGCAACCAGAATATCCTGAATGAGAAGCTTCCCTGAGAGCCAGCGTTTGAGTTAAGACCTGAAGTATTCCGAAGCAAGCAAAGCACGCCTGTTGGTCACTGAGGCAGCATGTGCAGAGGTTTGAGAGCATCATGCATTTGGGGAATGTTGCTGGGAGTGTAAAGACTGAGGCACAGAGTGCGGTGACATGGGAGTAGATGTAGGTACGGACTGGAGAAGGAGTCAGGCTCTGATGACGACTGCTTTCCACTGCATTGATGAAGGAAAATGGTGATCCTGAAAGTGTGTGAATCTTGGTGACACTGCTCTGGGAGTGTTGAAGGGTGGCAGCATGTTAAACAGTCTAGGAGGTAGGGGCTATGGTGTGGGGCATCTTAAAGACTGACAGTGCTACTGGAATAAAGGTTTGGGGAAAGATTTCTTTCTTTCTTTTTTTTTTTTTTTTTTAAAGATTTATTTATTTATTTATTTGACAGAGATCACACAAGTAGGCAGAGAGGCAGTCAGAGAGAGAGGAGAGAAGCAGGCTCCCTGCTGAGCAGAGAGCCCGATGCGGGGTTCGATCCCAGGACCCTGGGATCATGACCCGAGCCGAAGGCAGCGGCTTAACCCACTGAGCCACCCAGGCGCCCCTGGGGAAAGATTCATCCCCGAATTTGTCAGGCACTCATCTTTTGGGGGCTTCCATGTTCTCCTAAGAGACTCAGTTTCATTTTGAAGTTAATTGTCATGCAGCTATAAATATTTCATATACATTTTTATTTCATCTTTTATTGCTCATACTGAAGAATGAGGAATGTTTTGATCATTTCTGGATATAGTGTTTTTCAAAAGAGCTATTAGCTTTATTCACTCTAGCCGGCAAGTGCCTCATTCACTACTAGTGACTGTTTTTTATTCTCTCCCATTACTTTTATTCACACAGTACACAGTACTTCTTATACCTCAGCACTTGAATATTTGTCATTCTAAATTGAATTTGCTTTAAATAACTTTTGTGAAGGATCTTGCATTTTGTGATCATTGTTCCATGCAGTTACTCTTCAGTGAAAAGAATTAGCCTTAATAATGTTTATAATTCTGTATAAGGTCTTTTCGATTACATTAATTATTAGCCCTCACTTGCAGCCAGTTTTTAATTGTCTTGACTGATATATTGTCTAATTGACTATCCAGATTGTTACCTGGGTATAGTGATGCTTTATAAATAGTGAGAAACAATTTCTTTTTTGAAATTTACTTTGTTTTTTAAAAATTTTATTTAAACTCAGTTAATTAACATACACTGTATTATTGTTTCAGGAGTACAGGTCTGTGCTTCATCAGTCTTATATAAGATATATATTAAATATATAAAAGACTGATCATCAGTTTTATTTAAGACATATATATAATATATAAGACTGATGAAGCACAGACCTGTACTCCTGAAACAGATAATACATTATATGTTAATTAATTGAATTAAAATTTAAAAATGTGGAAAAACATAAAGTTAGCTATACCTGCAAAAAAACCCACCCAAAATCCCCAACCCAGTGCTCATTAAAGCACATACCCTTTCCCAGTGTCCATCATCCAGTTACTTCATCCCTCCACCCACCCCCACTTCCCTCCAGCAACCCTCAGATGTTACTTATGATTAAGAGTCTCAGGTTTTGTCTCCCTGTCTGGAGAAACAAATTTTATCTGCTTTAGATTTAATCAGGTGATACATATTTGATACAAATCGTTAAGAATTTCTATTATGAAGTGCACTGCCTTACTTTGAAGGATATTCTACTGCTGTGTAAGCTCTTTAAAAAATCAGATTTATTTGAAAATTGATTGTTACACCATTTCTTTTTTTTAAGAGTGAACTAAACCAAGTGGGTGGGGGGGGCGCAGAGGGAGTGGGAGAGAGAGAATCTTTTTTTTTTTTTTAAGATTTTATTCATTTATTTGACAGAAAGAGATCACAAGTAGGCAGAGAGGCAGGCAGAGAGGAGGAAGCAGGCTGCCCACAGAGCAGAGAGCCTGATGTGGGGCTCGATCCCAGGACCCTGAGATCATGACCTGAGCCGAAGGCAGAGGCTTTAACCCACTGAGCCACCCAGGCACCCCGAGAGAGAGAGAATCTTAAGCGGCTCCACACCCAGCACGCAGCAGAGAGCCTGATGCGGAGCTTGGTCTTATGGTCCTGAGATCATGTCATGACCTGAGCCAAAATCAAGAGTTACATGCCCAGTCGACTGAGCCACCCTGGCACCTGATCATTATACCATTTCTGTAGAATGTAGATATCTTTGTAAAACTGATCTTATAATATTTTAAATCTTTGAGGTTAAAATTCTTTGGAAGCTTGGTGCTTAAGGTTATAGTTTAAATCTTTTAAATAGAAATTTTCAAGCGTAGTAGAATAATATGAAACTCTATATGCTTATTATTCCTTTTCCTACCTCCTTTGTCCACTGCTGGATTCCTTTAAGCAAATTCCAGGTGTAACACTTCATCTGTGCATATGTTAGTATGGTTCTCAGATCCTACTCTCTCTTTATGGATTGCTCTTTTCTCTCCCCTTAAAAAAGTGTATAAAATCATATTTCATAATATAAATATAAATAACCTTTTGCTTAAGCAGCATAGTATTTCTGAATTTTTCATAATTCCCAATATTCGTTTATTTATTTTTAATTTAAGTTCAATTAGCCAATTTATATTACATCATTAATTAGTTTTTGGTGTAGTGTTAGTGATTCATTAGTTGCACATAACACCTAGTGCTCATCATATCACACAGTTACCCCATCGCCCCACCCACCTCCCTTTCCACAACCCTCAATTTGTTTCCCCAAGTCAAGAGTTTCTCATGGTTTGGCTCTCCATTTATTTTATTTTTATTTTTAAAAAAGATTTTATTTATTTGTTAGGGAGAGAGCATGAGAGGGGGAGAGAGTCAAAGGGAGAAGGCAGACTCCCCACTGAGCAGGGAGCCTTATAAGGGGCTCTACCTCAGGACCCTGGGATCATGACCTGAACCAAAGGCAGATGGTTAACTGAGCTACCCAGGTGCCCCCCTTTTTTTCATTTATTTAAAAAAATAATATAGTATTTACTTATTTGACATCACAACCAACTAGGAGCAGCAGAGGGAGAGGGAGAAGCTCATAATTCCCTATTTTATCTATAAGTAAACTTGATATTTAGTGATTTCTTAGAAGATTTTATTTATTATTTTTATTAGTTTTTTTAAAGATTTTATTTATTATTTATTTGTCAGCAAGAGAGAGACAAAGAACACAAGCAGGGAGAGATGCAGGCAGAGGGAGAAGCAGGCTCCCCGGGAAGCAAGGAGTCTGATGTAGAGCTCGATCCCAGGACCCTGAGCTCTTTGACCTGAGCTGAAGGCAGATGCCTAACGGACTGAGCAACCCAGGTGCCCAGGATTTTATTTATTTATTTGACAGAGAGATAGAGCACAAGTAGGCAGAGCAGCAGGGAGAGGGAGAAGCACGCTCTTTGCTGAGCAGGGAGCCAGATGCGGGGCCCCATCCCAGGACCTTGGGATCATGACCTGAGCCTAAGGCAACCACTTAGCCCACTGAGCCACCCAGCTGCCCTTTATTTAGTGATCTTAAAAATGAAAAGGAGTATTTGCATTCTACTCTTTTTCTATAACACCTTTATTGAAGTATAATTCATATACACCATACAATTTACCCATTTAGAGTGTACAAGTCAGTGGTTTTTAGTATATTCACAGAGACCTGCAGCTGGCACCACAGTCTTTTTTAGAGCGTTTTTCTCAAAGAAATGCCATACGTAAGCAAGCAGTCACCTGTTATTCTCACTCCAGTCTCCCAAACCAAGGCAACCACTAATCTCCTTTCTGTCTCTATGCTTGTATTTGACTATTCTAGGCAATTCACATAAGTGGAATCATACAATACATATTTGGTATTTTGAGACTGGCATTTTTCACTTAGCATGTTTCCAGGGTTCATCCATGACTTAGCATTAATCATGCTTAATTTCTTTTATTGCTGAATAATATTCCATCCTATGGATATGCCATATTTTCTTTATCCATTCATCAGTTGATAGGCATTTGGATTGTTTCCACTCCGGGGCTATTAAGAACAGTGTTGTTTAAGAACATTTGTTTACAAGGTTTTTTGTTTGTTTGTTTGTTGAATTTACATTTCCAAATCTCTTGAGTATATAGTAGAATATATATATAGAATACGTATAGCATAGGAGTAAAATGCTAGGTCATATGGTAACTTCATGTTAAACCTTTTGAAAAACTGCCAGACTGTTTTCCACAGCAACTGCACAATTTTTGAGTCCCACTAGCAGTATTAGGAGGGTTCTGATTTCCTCTACCTCTTTACCAACTCTTGATACAGTCTGTCTTTTTTATTATAGTCATCCTCTGAGAGTGAAGTAGTCTCATATTGGGTTTGATTTGCATTTCCCCAATAGCTAATGTTGTTGAACATCTTTTCTTAGGTTTATTGGTCATTTGTATATCTTTTTGATTTTTTAAACTTTTCTTTTAAGATTTTATTTGTGGGAGAGAAAGAGATTGTGAGTGAGTGAGCCTGCACACGAGTGGGGAAGCAGCAGGCAGAGGGAGAAGCAGGCTCCATGCTGAGCAAGGCAGACACTTAACTGACTGAGCCACCCAGGCATCTCATATATATCTTTTTTTTTTTTTTTAAGATTTTACTTATTTATTGGGTAGAGAGACATTGAGAGAGGGAACACAAGCAGGGGGAGTGGGAGAGGGAGACGCAGGCTTCCCGCTGAGCAAGGACCCAAGGATCATGACTTGAGCTGAAGGCAGCCACTTAACGACTGAGCTACCCAGGTGCCCCTCGTATATATCATTTTTAGTTGCTGGGGTGTTTGGTTTTTTATTATTGAATTGTAAGAGTTGTATATATAAACAAGTCCCTTGTCAGATAGATATATGATTTGCAAACCTATTTTCACATTCTCAAGGTGTCTTCTTACTTTCTTGATGGTATATACTCTTTAAAGCATGCAACTTTTAATTTTGATGAAATCCAACTTTTCTGTTTTTTCTTTTGTTTTTGTTGTTATATTTAAGGATGCTTTGTCTAACTGAAGGTGATAAAGATTTATATTTTCTTCTATGAGTTATGTAGTCTTAGCTCTTACTAAGTTATGTTCCATTATGAGTTAATTTTGTATAAGTATGAAGTAGAAGTCCAGCTTTATTCTATTGTATGTGGATATCCAGTTGTCCCAGCACTATTGGTTGAAAAGACCGTCCCCCCCCCCATTTAATTGTCTTGGCATTCTTGTTGAAAAATCAATTGATCAGAAATTGTTTATGAACTTTGAATTCCATTCCATCACTCCATATATCTATCCTTCATGCCAGTACCACACAGTCTTGGTTACTATAGCTTTTGTAGGAAGTTCTGAAATAGGAAAAGTTGAGAATCCTCTAGTTTTGTTCTTTTTCATGATTGTTTGCCTCTTCTGGGTCTTTTGAGTTTCCATGTGAATTTTAGGATCAGCTTGTTAATTTCTGCAATAAGGACCAACTGGGATTTTGGTAAGGATTGCATTGAATCTATAGATCAATTTGGAGGATATTATCATCTTAACAGTGTTGTTTCCAAGCCATGAACATGGATGTCTGCATTCATTTAGGTCTTTAAAAATTTTTTTGTTTTCTAATTTTAGAGTATAAGTTGTACGCTATATTGCCTTCTTAAAAATTAAGTAATGACTTATTTGTATAAAAAGAGAGATGTTGGGCGCTTGGGTGCTCAGCTGGTTGAGTGCCTGCCTTCAGCTCAGGTTGTGATCGCAGGGTCCTGAGATCAAGTCCCATGTTGGTCCCCTTGCTCTATGGGGATCCCACTTCTCCCTCTGCCTGCTGCTTCCTCTGCTTGTGCACGTGCGCTCTCTCTCTCTCTGATAAATAAATAAATAAAATCTTTTTTAAAAAAGATATTCATTAGGGGCGCCTGGGTGGCTCAGTGGGTTAAAGCCTCTGCCTTTGGCTAAGGTCATGATCCCAGGGTCCTGGGATCGAGCCCTGCATCGGGTTCTCTGCTCAGCAAGGAGCCTGCTCCCCCCACCCTCTGCCTGCCTCTCTGCCTACTTGTGATCTCTGTCAAATAAATACAAAGAAAAAATCTTTTAAAAAAAAGATGTTCATTAAAAAAAAATTGTAACAGTACAGAAACATTCAAATCACCTAGAGTTCCTACTACCAAGAAGTAAATAATTATCATTTGGTTAACATCATTGCAGCTAGACATCATAGAGCTACATAGACACAGAAATAAGTGTGTAGGGGGAGAGAAATTATATGTCCTATTTCTTCCATTACTTTGGTTAAACTTCTATTCTGAGATAATCGTAGATTCATATGAAGCTGTAAAAAGTAATGTAGAGATCCTTTGTTTTCTTTACCCAGTTTCCTTCGATGCTAACATACTGCCAAACTATAGTACAATCAATCCATTGTAGTACTGCACAGTCTGCTGCATCGGTATTGACATCCATACCATCCACTGACACTCAGATTTCCCCAGTTTTACTTTTACTTACTGGTGTGTATGCATGCATGTGTTTAGTTCCATGCAATTTTATCACATGTGGTTTCCTATACCCGCCACCACTGTCAAGGTACAGACAGTTCTATTCCCACAGGGATTCCTTGCTTCAGCCTTTTGTAACCACGCCACCTTCCTCCCAGCCCCACCTCCTGCTTTCCCCTGGTTTAATGGTTTAACCCCTGGCAACCATTGATCTGTTTAATGGTTTAACCCCTGGTAACCATTGATCTGTTTTCCATTTCTATAATTTTATCATTAAAAAATACTACATAAATGATATATAAATGCTCCCCCCCCCCCACTTAAATTCCCTGGACATTCATCCAAGGTTTTGCATGTATCAGTAGTTCATTTCTTTCTCTCACTGAGTATTTCCATGGTATGGAGAAATCATAATATAGTCATTCATTGAAGGACATCTGTGTTGTTTCCCGTTTTTTGCTAGTACAAATAAAGCTGCTATGAACATTTGTGTATAGATTTTTGTGTAAACATAAGTTTTCATTTCTCTGGGATAAATGCCCAAGAGTGCATTTGCTGGGTCGTATGATAATTACATGTTAAATTTTATAAGAAACTGCCAAAATTTTCCAGAGTGGCTATTTTTAAAAATAAGTATAAGTAATTTAAAAAACATTTTAGAAAGTGAGCTTAACAAATACAGGAAAGACACATTAACACAAAGAGTTGAAATGGAACATGTCCAGCCCGTCAGAAGCTGCTGGGTATCTTATCCTTCTTCCATCATAATGTGCTCCTTCCTCCACAGAGGTAACTGTTACCATTGACATTTCTGATAATCACTTTATTTTTTTCATAATTAGCATTTAAGTCTTCATTCCTTTGCAATATATTTTACTTCATTTTTGATTGTTAAAAAGAATCATACAAAATGCACTCTTTTTTGCACACTTTTGAACACTTTTCTAGGATTGATATATAGCAGTAGCTTATTAAATTTTTTCTGTATTTATTAAATTTTTTTCTATATTCCAAAGTGTGTATTTAACATAGTTTATCCATTTTTACTATTGGTGGGTATTTGAGGTGTTTATAATTTGTGGCTCATTACCAGTGCTGCTATCACATTTTTGTACAATTGCCCCAGTTCATAGATTTTTAAAAGGCATATTCCTAACTGTGGGCTTTGGTCATAGGACATATTTATTTTTTCTTCTAGTTGGTAATGCCAAGCTGTTGTTGTTGTTTTTTTAAGATTTTATTTATTTATTTGACAGACAGAGATCACAAGTAGTCAGAGAGGCAGGCCCGGGGTGGGTGGCGGGGAGCAGGCTCCCCTCTGAGCAGAGAGCCTGATGCAGGGCTCGATCCCAGGACCCTGGGATCATCACCTGAACCGAAGGCAGAGGCTTTAACCCACTGAGCCACGCAGGCGCCCCTGCCAAACTGTTTTTCAAAGGAGTTATACCAGTTTATATTTCCATCAGCACTGTGAGTTTTTTTGTTTCAGCTCTTCTCCAGTAGTATGGTCCAATTATTATTTTTAAGGTTAACTGTTAAAAATTGATATGTAGTGATTTCTCATTGTGATTTGATTTGACATTCCCTTGATTTCTAATGAAGTTGAGTCCTTTTCATTATTGTCCATTTAGATTTCCTGTTTTATGAGATGCTTGTTCAGATCTCTTACCTATTTTTTATTGGGTTGACTTTTTCTTTTTGAGTTGTAGTTCTTCATAAATTGTGGGTGTAGCCCTTAGTTATATGGTTACAAGTGTCTTTTATTCTGTGACTCATCTCATTCTCTTAAAGGTGACTTTGATGAACAGAAGTTACTATCTTTAGTACATTCCACTTTATTAGTCTTTTATGATTTGTGGTTTTTGTGTCCCGTTGCAGTGCCCAAGACATAAAGGTATTCTCATACCATTTTCCAGAAGGTTTTTTTGTATTGTCTTTCACATTTTGATCTGCAGTCTACTTGGAATTGGTTTTTCTATATGGTGTGAGATAGGAGTCAAATTTTATTTTTCTTCAATATTGATGAATATCATGTACATTTTAGATGACTATCTTTCTCTCACTGTTATGCATTGCCACCTTTGCCATAGGCATTTATTGAAACAGAGGTCTGTTTTCAGATTCCCCTATGTGTTTCATTAGTTGATTCATTTATCCTTATGCTGTACCAAACAACTTTCTTACTGTACCTTGTACTAAGTCTTGATATCTAGAACAGGAAGCCCCTTGTCATCCTGTTCTTTAGGAGTATCTTGGTAATTTTTGGCCTCTCAGCATTTCTGTGTAAATTTTAGAATCATCTTATCTTCCATCAGCACTTGACTGGTTTATTTTTTATTGGAATTGTATTGTTCTGTATAGCAGCTTAGGAAAAATTAGCATCTTTTATTGACTTTTGCAATATATGAACATTTGTGAGGTCTTTAAAATTCTTTTTAAAGATTTATTTATTTATTTATTTATTTTAGAGAGAGCATGCGGGGGGAGGGAAAGAGAATCTCAAGCAGGCTCCCTAATGAGCACAGAGCCCAACACGGGCTTAATCTCAGGACTCAGATCATGACCTGAGCTGAAACCAAGAGTCAGACACTCAACCGACTGAGCCACCACCCAGGTGCCCCTGTGAGGTCTTTAATTTTTCTCAGTAATGTTTATAGTTTTTTCTTTGGATATCTTATATACTTTTTATCATTTCTAGATATTTGATATTTTTGACACTAAAGTACCTCTTTTAAAAGATTGTCATCACTTTGTTTCTGGAATATAGAAATACTATTGAGTTTTAATATTGACCTTGTGCTCTTCAACCTTCTTCAACTGCCTTATTCATTCTAATAGTTTATCTATGAATTTGTTTTAGTTTATAAATTTTAAAAAAATTTCATACCTATGTAATCATAAAATCTGCAAATAAAACCTCAGTTTTGTGTCTTTCTTTCCAAGTACTATACCTTTCATTTCTTTTTCTTGCATTATTTTACTAGTTGGGGATATTAATAGGGTCATGTCTGTTTAACATTTCATCTTTATGTTTGCTGTAGGTTCTGGTTAGTTGGTTGTTTTGGGTAGGCAATTCTCATCAGATTAGGGAAATTCCTGTTTCTTCCTAATTTGCTAAGCATGCCAATGAATGAATGAATGATGAATTTTATCAAATACTTTTTCTGTCTCAAGACCTATTGATATTATAAAACTTACTTCTGTGGAAAATCATGTTGATTTTTAAAATTGCTAATCAAGGTGCACCTGAGTGGCTCAGTGGGTTAAAGCCTCTGCCTTCAGCTCAGGTCATGATCTCAGGGTCCTGGAATCGAGCCCCACATCGGGCTCTCTGCTCAGCGGGGAGCCTGCTTCCTCGTCTCTCTCTGCCTCTCTGCCCACTTGTGATCTCTGTCAAATAAATAAATAAAATCTTTAAAAAAATTGGTAATCAAACTTCCATTTTGGAATAACTAACTTGGCTTTGATTTGTAACATTTTAATATTGCTAGATTCAGTTTGCTTATCTTTTGTTTCATATTTTTACATTTATGTTCATGAATTTACTTGGCCCATAAGTTTCCTTTTTCCTAATTTTTTTTTTTATCAAGTTTTGGTATTGAGGTTACACTATACTCATAAAATGAGTTGGAGAAGTGATTCTTTTCTTGTTATGAAGATGATTTTTTGTAAGACCGGGTATATTTCTTCCTTAAATAATTAGCAGAATTCACTGATTAGTCTAACTAGAAATGGAATTTTCTTTGTGGGCAGTTTTTAAATTATGGAGTTGGGGAGCAAATCTGCACAGCATTTCTACACATCTTATGACAGCTTTTGTCTCAGACTATCCTTTTAAGAATTTTTGTATAACAAAAAGCCTTGAAATACAGAAATAGGGTCTTCTACAAGGCAAAGGTTTGTTAGGTTTGCTGGCAGCCTCCATATGAGATTGGTAGGTTTCTAAGCTTGGGTTTCTTCAGCTGTGACACACACCCTCTCTGTACATACTATCTACCTGAGCCTGGTGAATAATAAAATCCTTTTCCCCTGGCCTAGGAGTCTCCTATCTTCTGCAGGCATCTATGAAATTGTGGTAGGATAACTTGTTAGTTTGCGAGTAACTTGGGTAAAATGTCAGACCCTTCTCAGTTCTTGACAGGAAGTCGATTTATTTATAGGAATGTTTGAATCTCCTGTATCTTCTTGTGTCATTTTGGTGAATTTTGACTTTCTTCATTTTATCTAAATTGTCAAATTTATTAGAATGAATTTCCACTCGTTTTCTTTTAAAATGTCCATAAAATTCATAATAATGCCTTTGTTCTTCATTCCTGATACTGGTAATTTGTGTTTTTGCTGAGTGTAGAATTCTAGGCTGATAGATAACTTTCCTTCAACTCATTGAAGACAGTCACAGCCTTCAGTTGTTTTTGTCATGGAGAATTCTGCTTAGTTTGTTGCTTCTTTTATTATTATTTTTTTAAGATTTTATTTATTTATTTGATAGACAGAGATCACAAGTAGGCAGAGAGGCAGAGAGAGAGAGGAGGAAAGCAGGCTGTCCGCAGAGCAGAGAGGCCCATGCGGGGCTCGATCCCACGACCCTGGGATCATGACCCGAGCTGAAGGCAGCGGCTTTAACCCGCTGAGCCACCCAGGCGCCCCTGTTGCTTCTTTTAAAGTAACCTCTTTGAGTCAAGATGGCGGAGAAGTAGCAGGCTGAGACGACATCAGACAGCAGGAGATCAGCTAGATAGCCTATCAAACCATTCCAAACACCTACGAATCCAATAGGAGATCGAAGAGAAGAAAAACAACAATTCTAGAAACAGAAAATCGACCACTTTCTAAAAGGTAGGACCAGTGGAGAAGTGAATCCAACGCGAAGGGAAGATAGACCCCAGGGGGAGGGGCCGGCTCCCGGCAAGCGGCGGAGCACAAAATCAGAACTTTTAAAAGTCGGCTCCACGGAGGGACATCACTCCAGAGTCTAAACTGGGGTGAAGACCTCATGGGGACAGCGTGGACTCGGGTCCCTTGGGGTCACAGAAGGATCGGGGGTTATCTGAGTGTCGCAGAGCTCACAGGTATTAGAGCGGGGAAGCCGGCTGCGGAGACAGAGCCGAGGTTTCCTAGTGGTCTGTGACACGGACCGGTGCTCTGTGGCACTGGCCGGTGCTCTGTGACACGGGCTGGTGCTCTGTGCAAGGGGTCCCCATAAGATCCGGGGAGACTCTGAACTGGGAGAGCTCAGGGATCTACAGGGTTCGGAGACTCCAGGTAGGACTCTGCCAGAGACAGAGACACTTGGTCACAGGCTGGGTGAGCTTGGAGCACTCCCGGAAGCCAGTGAGACGGGACTGATACGCACGATTTTCTCCGAGCGCGGTCTCCGAGCGCAAATGGAGGATGGGGAGACGGGAGTGATTAAACGCTTTTCTCTGAAGGCGCACTTTAAGACTGGGGCCCCTAGCTCTCGGCTCCTCTGAACCGGAGATTGGGAGGCCGCCATGTTCATTCCCGTCCTCTGGAACTCTACGGAAAGCATTCAGGGAACAAAAGCTCCCGAAAGCGAACCTGAGAGGATTGCGAACCTGAGAGGATTACTTAGCCCGGCCCCTGGTAAGGGCGGTGCAATTCCGCCTGGGGCAAAGACACTTCAGAATCACTACAACAGGCCCCTCCCCCAGAAGATCAAAGAAGTCCAGCCAAGACCAAGTTTACTTAACAAGGAGAACAGTGGATTCTTATCTGGACAAAATGACAAGGCAGAAAAACTCACCACAAAAAAAAGAACAGGAGGCAGGACTGAAGGCTAGGGACCTAATCAATACAGACATTGGTAATATGTCAGATCTGGAATTCAGGATGACGATTCTCAAGGTTCTAGCCGGGCTCGAAAAAGGCGTGGAAGATATTAGAGAAACCCTGTCAGGAGAAATAAAAGCCCTTTCTGGAGAAATAAAAGAACTAAAATCTAATCAAGTTGAAATAAGAAAAGCTATTAATGAGGTGCAATGAAAAATGGAGGCTCTTACTGCTAGGATAAATGAGGCAGAAGCAAGAATTAGTGATATAGAAGACCAAATGACAGAGAATAAAGAAGCTGAGCAAAAGAGAGACAAACAACTACTGGACCACTAGGGGAGAATTTGAGAGATAAGTGATACCATAAGACGAAACAACATTAGAATAATTGGGATTCCAGAAGAAGAAGAAAGAGAAGGAGGAGCAGAAGGTATACTGGAGAGGATTGTTGTAGAGAATTTCCCTAATATAGCAAGGGGAACAAGCATCAAAATCCAGGAGGTGCAGAGAACACCCCTCAAAATCAATAGGAATCGGTCCACACCCCGCCGTCTAATAGTAAAATTTACAAGTCTTAGCGACAAAGAGAAAATCCTGAAAGCAGCACGGGACAAGAAGTCTGTAACATACAATGGTAAAAATATTAGATTGGCAGCAGACTTATCCACAGAGACCTGGCAGGCCAGAAAGAACTGGCATGATATATTCAGAGCACTAAACGAGAAAAACACGCAGCCAAGAATACTTTATCCAGCTAGGTTATCATTGAAAATAGAAGGAGAGATAAAAAGCTTCCAGGACAAACAAAAACTGAAAGAATTTGTAAACACCAAACCAGCTCTACAGGAAATATTGAAAGGGGTCCTTTAAGCAAAGAGAGACCCTAAAAGTATTATCAGCAAGGAACAGAGTCAATATACAGTAACAATCACCATACAGGCAATACAATGGCACTAAATTCATATCTCTCCATAGTTACCCTGAACTTAAATGGGCTAAATGCCCCAATCAAAAGACACAGGGTTTCAGAATGGATAAAAAAACAAAACCCATC
>RCUC01162024.1:0-61090 GCA_003697995.1 Taxidea taxus jeffersonii
AAAAAAAAAAAAAGGAAAAGAGAAGAAAATGAGTTTCAAAGTGCAGAAACAGAAATTTTGATCTTTGGGACCATGCTCTCCCAAACTCAGGTATTAATGATTTATGTTAATATGGCAGACTGCATTTTTCTAAAATTGGTTCAGCAATATTTCTGATCCCATTTCTGGTCCCATGCTCTTCCAGAACCTTGTGACTCCCCATCAAGAATCCATTGCTCCTCCTCTTCTACTGCCTTGGCAAAGGGAATGAGTTGGAAGAGATGCTATGTGACTGGTTCTCTTTCTGTCTGTACCTCTCCACTCTTCTCCTTGGAACCTAGCTGCCATGTTGTGAGGAAGCCCACACCACATGTGGATGGTCCCGGCCAACACCCCAGTTATGATCTCAGCTGTCAGTTGGCATCAACTGCAGACATATGTGTAAGACTTCCGAGAATTCCAGCCCCCATCTTTGAACCACCTTACCTGATGTCAAGAGTGGCAGAGATGAGCTCTTTCCAGCAAGCCCTGCCCAAATTGTGGATTCGTGAACAGAATTAATATTCTCATTTCTTACACCACTAAATTGTGGAGTAATATGTTATGCAGCCATAGTGACTGGGGCAGTCAGGACACTAAAACATCTTTAAAGTTTCTATTCCTTTTCTCCTTGGGTTATTACCAGGGATGACCATGAATCATAAAAGGCAATTTCATTTTTCCAGGTGAAACAGAACTGGTTTGGGGCTCCTAGGTGGCTCAGTGGGTTAAAGCCTCTGCCTTCGGCTCAGGTCATGATCCCAGGGTCCTGGGATCGAGCCCCACGTTGGGCTCTCTGCTCAGCGGGGAGCCTGCTTCCTCCTCTCTCTCTGCCTGCCTCTCTGCCTACTTGTGATCTTGATCTCTCTGTGTTAAATTAATAAATAAAATCTTAAAAAAGAAACAACTGGTTTGCAAACATTTCCAAGAGAGACTTTAAAATAAATCTGTGGGCCACTAAAATTACTCACCATATTTTAATGATGAAAGGTAATTAAAAAAAAAACAACTTAGTTTGGTTTCCATTAAAATGATAGCAAAACACAATAATATTAATTCATGTGATGGAATGAGAATGTTAACAGGAAGTTTTGTTAATGAATAGCTGAGAGATTTAATTTTCCTCCCTATGGCACACATTCACCAGGCTGGGAACTTACCTGAGTAATTTCCTTTTTTTTTTTTTTTTAAAGATTTTATTTATTTATTTGTCAGATAGAGAGAGAGAGCAGGAGCGAGCACAGGCAGACAGAGTGGCAGGCAGAGGCAGAGGGAGAAGCAGGCTCCCTGCCAAGCAAGGAGCCCGATGTGGGACTCGATCCCAGGACGCTGGGATCATGACCTGAGCCGAAGGCAGCCGCTTAACCAACTGAGCCACCCAGGCGTCCCTCACCTGAGTAATTTCAATCTTCTATCTGTTCATATGATTATAGGGACAAAAAGCTAATTTGAGAAATAGATTCTTTTTTTTTTTAGCTTCTTGAAGTTAAATAATTTAAAGAATAGTTCTGATATTGGGAAGCAGAATTTCACAAATTTTGTTACATTTTGTTTTAAAAGTAGTACCTTAAGTTTTTGTTGAAGGTGTTTTATTTCCATTTGCAGGGTCTTTGTAGCTACTTGAGCTGCTACCGTCTTTCGGGTCTCAATGGCCAGCTGCCGATTAAAGGCTCTATTGTTCAACCTCAGTTGTTTTTCCAAGCTCTGAAAACAATATATATTTCAACTCTTCTGTCACCAATGTAGTATTGTTTAAAAAAAACTTCAATTGTAATGGCACTAATTGCACTAATGAGTAGTGTGAATTTTTTTTTTTTTTAAAGATTTTATTTATTTGAGAGAGAGAGACAGAGTGAGACAGCATGAGAGGGGAGGTCAGAGGGAAAAGCAGACTCCCCATGGAGCTGGGAGCCCAATGTGGGACTCGATCCCAGGACTCCGGGATCGTGACCTGAGCCGAAGGCAGTTGCTTAACCAACTGAGCCACCCAGGCGCCCAGTAGTGTGAATTTTTAACACAATTTTAGTGCTTGGCTGCTCCAGGGGTCATATATTAGAACTAAATAGAACCACACACACAGACACAAAAGCCAAAAAACTCCAGATCCCAATTCTAGAGAATCAATATATTTTGAACCTAATGTTTTTTTTACACTCTGGAATTTGTTTAAACATACGAACAACCTGTGAGCATTTCTTGGCAACGAATACATGTCACCCGTGCCCCCGGGCCATCTTGAAAGCTCAAGCCAGGTGGCTGGGCTCAGCAGGAGGCCTGCTGACGGTGCCGGTGAACTCAGGGGCTCTGTCAAGCCTCAGGGGCTGGAGCGCAGGCCTGCGGGCTCGAGTCTCAGCCGACTGACCCTGGAAGCTCCTGCAGAGACACACCCCAGCCCCTCAAGGAGGAAGGAATTCTAAGACCAGGAGATCTCCGCCGGCACTGCAGCCATCGGCACTCAGGGCTCACGGGCCTGTGGGCACCCCCTCTCCTTCCTCTCCAGCATGAGATTTTTATTGCAGAACTCTTTGGTCTGGACTTTGACAGAGGCTTGGCCAAAAGGCCTTTTCTTTCTTTCCCCCCATGATAGTATTAGTACTTTCTCGTTAAAGAAAAGTGGGCAATATGGTAAGCTAGAAGGATGAAATAATCCTAAAAATCCCAGTCCCCAAACTATTAACATTAGAACAAATACTACATGTTGGCTCATAACCATTTTCTCCAACCCCCAAGTGCCCTACAACCAAACAAAATTTCCCATATGACCAGGTGCATCTGATAAGAAGATAGTTCTTGAATTCTTTTTGATTTTGGTTACAGACATAAAACATGAACTCCTTAGCATATACATGTAAAAATATGTAGATGAGATAAAAATACATTTATTTTTCCCTGATGAACACGTGCTAAGATGGGTCCAATATTACTTAGAAGGTCAAATAATAGAACTTTGGATTATGAATTACATGACTGAAAATGAGGCTGCTCATTTTCTGGAGCTCACACAACCATTTTATGGGAGAAAATTCTCTTTAAAAGTAGAGGAGGATTTTACCAAAGAGGAAATTACCGATAAGAAAGTACATGAAATGAACTTGATATGTTCTTATTTCAGGTTCATAAAAAAATTGGCCTCTTACCATATACAATGAGACATTAAACAGTAAATTTTTAAAATTTCTGTTTGTCCATAGAGACCAAGGACTAACATAAAATTGGCAGAATTCTCAGTAGAATCAGAGTGTTCTCCCAAATCATCCCTTATGGTGCAGTCTCTGAGCCTTTGATGACCATGTGCCTTCAGGAAGATCACTGCATTCATATCAATGATTGTTGTTCCTTTCCCATCCCTGTTCCCAGGAGCATTATCCGGGAAACACTTCTGTTTTGAACATACAAACAATGTCTGCAGTAGTGAGAGGAAAACTGACGAGGGATTATGAGGGGTGGGAAAGATGCAGGGGGCAGGCTTTTAGGAAAGTAGGCTTTTAATACACAATTTAAAATAGAAGGTTAGCGGGGCGCCTGAGTGGCTCAGTGGGTTAAAGCCTCTGCCTTCAACTCAGGTCATGATCCCGGGGTCTTAGGATCGAGCCCCGCGTCGGGCTCTCTGCTCAGCGGGGAGCCTGCTTCCTCCTCTCTCTCTCTCTCTGCCTGCCTCTCTGCCTACTTGTGATCTCTGTCTGTCAAATAAATAAATAAAATCTTCAAAAAAAACAAAGAAAAAAAATAAAATAGAAGGTTAGCTTCTAAGAGGTTTCACCCAACCTAACCCAACCCATCCCAACCCAACCCAACCCAAACCAACCCAATAACCTTTCCAGCACACCAACAAGCCTAGAGAATGGTCATTTTCAGACAAATGAGCCCGGCCGCAGAATAGCTCACTAGACCACAGAAGGAACATCTCCCCTTACCCCTGGCCCTGACCCCCTCCTTAGACAGCGTCACTGGTGTGGCCTGCCAGCAAAGCAGCTAGTAATACTTCACTGCACAGGCATAAGCATGATGCACGCACACCCTCTCCATGTCCATTTTGGAACATTACAATTTCTAGGCCTCTGAAATACGGACCTGTATTTTTTTGTCATTTGCCTCCGTTTTTGTTGTAAAAACAGACAATCTTTGAGTAAGTTCCTCTCTGTCTGCAAGGTTTTTGTCTTCAGAAAGTTTCTGCAGTGCCTGCAAGGCGTCTTTAGTCTTGAGCAGCTCACTGTCAGCTTCTCGAAGTTTCCTAGATGCACTTCTTTCCTTTTCCTGGGATTTCCTAAGTAGCTGCCTCAAATTTTTGACTTCATTCTGATGTTTTGCCATAATTTGAGGTAGATTATTTTGTGAATTCTCATATTTCCCTATAGCTTTCAAGTGCCTAAGCTGAAGCTGTTTCAAAAACTGGTTTTCTAGGACTGTGGCTTCCAACTTACGATGGATATCACCTACTTCATTTTTTAGCTCTTTAATCTTATGAAGCCTTGCTGACAGTATGCGGTGAGTCATAGCATCTCTTCTTTGGATGATCATATTGTTTTGGGAATGTAAATGTGGTGCATTCCAGTTGTGCTTTTTTTCAACTGAGATTTCCTTCTGGCCTGTGTAAGCAGACAACCCAGTGTGTTACTAGTAATATGCATATGGATGCAGATATGCATGTTTGTATCCCCTCTCCCCCACCCCCGCACCCGTGCACGCGTACGCGGGAAACTAGAGGGGGAAAGAACACATGTAATGAATAGCCATGCTCCAGGACAGGGATTTCATATGCAGGATACCTCACTCAGGGTCAGCAGGAGTCTATTTAACAGCTGAAGACTGTAAGTCATTTGTCCAAGGTCCCATAACCACAAAGTCACACAGCATGGATCGAAAACCAGGTCTTCTTTGACTGGAAAACCTATACTTATTTCTATTACTAAAGCTATGCTAAAAACCATAATAATAGATATCATTTACTAAGGGCTTACCATGTGTTAAGCATTGAACTAAATGCTTTATGTAGATTTTCTGATACAGCCCTTCTGATAATATGTTATAAGGCACTTTGAGAATAACCTTAGAGTCCAATGTTATATATGAAGATTTCATATATTCAAAAAGACCCTTATAAAACCACTGAGCTGCTTCGAGGAAATGTATGGATATTCCATCTCTCAGTAAGTCCAACACAGACAATTTTTCCCGTTACTTTGGACTGGACTTAAAAGGAAGTAGTTGGTTGGCTTGTATTCAGAAGTCTATTTTAAACAAAATGTATCTAAACAATATTACACCCAACTTCTAAGCACTAACCTTATATAACTGCACTGAGTATGTCAAATGTATACCTAACATCGCTGCCTTATTATCCCCTTTGAAAGATGAACAAACCGATGCTTCATGAAGTCACTTACCGGTGGGCACACAGCTAGTGAGTGGTGAGACAGAGAACCTAGGTCCCATGTGTACGTGCATTCATATGATGTTTATGTACATATATGTGCACACTGCATGTGTGTGTGTGCGTGTGCACGTGTGTATTATTGTATCTACATTCTGAGAGACTGAAACTAGATTCTAGGATCTAAAAAAACATGGTCTTCATCCTGGAGAGAGAAAGCACTCAGTGGCCAATGTCACTGGAGTCTGAGCATTAAGCTATTGGCCCAAGTGTGGACACATCATCTGAGACTCAGCTTAACATGTTGGTATGGGTGGCGGGAAAGGGAATTCTGCCTGCGATGGAAGTGAGCCAGCAGAAACTGAGGATGCTTTCGGGAATTAAGCATTTCAATCGTGACTATAACAGACTACACGGGTGATAACGATCATAGTATCCGCATCATATCAATAATTGATGGACTGTCTTTACAACTATCGTCCCAATGGGAATGATTTCGTAAGGGCTCTGGTTTATAAATCATATTTATGATATTTGAGTATTTTGGAAAAGGTTTTGAGTACACTGAAAATTGGAAAGCGGAGGGCTGACTCTAGGACACCTACTAGGACGCCAGGCACTTTAATACCTTGGGTGCTGGCTAGCAGAGCCCCAGACCCAGGCAATGTGGATCGGGCTGGATTACAACAGGGGTGTCAGGTCCTACCTACATGTCCTACTTGGAAGCCTGACTCCCTGACTCCCAGCTTAGAATATTTTACACTCTTGGGTGGCGTGACCTGGTGGAGAGAGGGATTTCCCTGACTAGAAGGATGAAGGGTGGTGGGTTCTCTGGGAAGTGGAGACTTCTGTCCCTGTCTTATGCTACAGAGGGCAGAGTCAGAATGAGTGGGTGTCTGGGACGAATCTCTGTGGCCCTGGGAGCACTGGCCAAGGCCTCAGGAGGAAGCGTGCATACAGAGTATGGGTACTTTGAAAACAGGAAGTATCAGCCTCTTAGTGTGCTTGGACAAGGAGCACATAAGTGATGAGAATGAAGGACCAGAAACCCTTCTCTGGTGTTCTCATCTGTGTAAGGCTACCCACCCTCCCTCCATCCCCCAAACCTGCCCGAGATTGCATTTTCTGCATACCTTAGTGGGTGTTTGGGGGAGGATGAACCAGACTTGTTTCCTTCAGAAGGTAAATAGACCACTTGTGTTTGAGTGATATAGAATAAATTCATACTATACATATTATGCATATTTGTATACTAATTAAGGTTATGGAAAGTTGAAACAGGGTTTAGTCCATAATGATTTTATATCTCATTACACTAACCTACAATGTAAGAATGACAAAATTTACAATTTCTTTTTTGTTTTTAAGTTAACATGTAGTGTATTATTAATTTCAGGGTAGAATTTAGTGATTCATCAGTTGCATACAATGCCCAGTGCTCATTCTATCACGTGCCCTCCTTAATGCCCATCCCCCAGTTACTCCCCCCCCCCCCCCCCCTAGCAACCCTCGGTTTGTTTGCCAGAGTTAAGTATCTCTTACAATTTCTATCTCATTTCATACAATGAGGCAGATTGGGCCTAATGATTAAACTACTCTTAATGAAGGGCCCCAATTTATGACCAGGTATCTTGCATAAAACACTCAATAAATAATTGTGGAATAAATGAGGAAATAATTTTTAAACGTTAAATTATCAGGCACTTAGAACCCAAAGTTCAGTTCCTATAGAAATAGTTTTATGTTAACTGCCTTTCATGTAGCCCCACAAAAGTGCAGAATCGATATAAAATGTAGTGTATAGAGCCATGACCCCTGTCATAAAACCCTGGGGCCAGACTGTTTCTGAATTATTCTTATTCTTATTCTGGTGCGTGTACAGGATTTTCCATAGTACTCCTTGTAGGGTTGGGGACAGCAGACTTTTTTTTTTTTTTAAGTTTTTTTTTTTTTTTTAATTTTATTTTTATTTGACAGACAGAGATCACAGTAGGCAGAGGCAGGCAGAGAGAGAGAGAGGAGGAAGCAGGCTCTCTGCTCAGAGAGCCCGATGCAGGGCTCGATCCCAGGACCCTGAGATCATGACCTGAGTTGAAGGCAGAGGCTTTAACCCACTGAGCCACCCAGGCGCCCCGGGGACAGCAGACTTTAATCAAAGAATATTCTTGTGAAATATAGGACTCTTCACACTAAGTGAAATGAATAAAGATCAGTCTCATGTTAGTCCAAATCAGGTTTTTGTTATCGAATCAGTTTGGTTGCCAAAGATATAGAAAATGTTTGATTTTCAGAGTTTTATAAATTGCAAAAGTGGATAAGGGATTATAAACATGGAGTCTATGCATGATGTGGGTTCTCTTGTGGTAATCTCTTCCAAATGCCACGAACAGACTTCTTTTGGCAGAGTCCTAGGTGAAAGAAGGAACTGGACTTTTCATCTCCAACCCTGGGCCTTGCCCATGAGTGTAAGGCTCCCACCTCTCTGGGAAAGGGGCTTTTAGCTTTTTGAGGATCTGGTAGAAGCTCATGGGTCTTTCTCCCTAGAAAAGTTTACAAATGCAAATAGACACAAAAAAAATGCAAAGATTTTCATGGGACTCACAGATGTGGGTCTCAGATTAAGAATCCCTACCCTACAGCTTAGAAGGAGGGGACCTGCAGGGCGCCTGGGTGGCTCAGTTGGCTAAGCAGTTGCCTTCAGCTCGGGTCATGATCCCAGAGTCCCAGGATCTAGTCCCACATCGGGCTCCCAGCTCCATGGGGAGTCTGCTTCTCCCTTTGACCTTCTCCCCTCTCATGCTATCTCTCATTCTCTCTCAAATAAATAAAGAAAATCTTAAAAAAAAAAAAAAGAAGAAGAAGAAGGGGCCTTGTAGATGATTCAGAAGTAGCACAGGGAGTCCTAGGCACACCTGGTCACAGGAGGCTAGGGGTGGGAGATACGGGGTAAACGTGGCGGTAGGATTGTTCCACATATAGTATTACATGCTAAAGTATTTTCCAGTTGTTGACTAATGGCAGTTCTGGTGGTCACAGTGGAAGAGAGTTTCAGCTATTTCTCTGTTAGGGATATTTATAAGCCCAGGATTGCCTAAAATGGAAGGGAGTCATCACGGTCCAGGTAAGGAGGCAGGGAACGAGGTTAGGGATATCACAAGGCTCCTTCCAGTTTGGACAGTTAGGAATGGATGGTGTCAGTACTCTGACAGTCCTCGAGGGAATGACATTATTCACAGACTTTGGAACCACCCCTGTTTCAAAGGATGATCTTTGCCTCACCGGACTTGAAGCCCATCTTCTTGGGGTGTTGAAACAGGTTTTGACATTTCATTGGCAATTCAAACATTGGTTCTTCAGCTGAGATGAAAGGCAAGAAGCCAGTGAGATCCAAGTATCTGTAACGAGGCCACCTGTTAACTAAAAACGGAACCAGCCTCACTAGTGGGCTCCAGGAGGGCAAGTTGGGCAAGAGGGCTAGGCTTCACACTTTCAGCCTAACTTCCTGCCGTCTTGTCATGATTCTTAATTTCTCTATTTCCTAATTCCTTCTATAAAAGTTCACTTTAAAATGTGGGAGGACAATAAAACGGAACGTGGTCTACTTCAAATACTAGAGCATTAAATAAAAATGTCATTAGAAACAGAAATTTGGTCTTACTTGGAAAGTGCTGCTTCTTACCTTTAGATTGGGAGATTTTAGAGACGTACTTTTTCTTCTCGTCCTTTTTCTCTTTGATCACGGGCTTCTCTAAATAATTTCTGTTAAGAGCGGTTTCTGAACATTCAGAGAGAAAGTCTTCTGAGTAATCACAGCGAGAACTTACACTTCTGCAGGAACACTGGGATCTGCTATAGTCAACACTCCTATCGGAGGCATGTCCGGGACAGCCACCTGTGCCCGGGCTGCCCCCGCACTCCGCGGCCGTCCTACCAGGTCCTAAGGCCGCACCCGGGAGCTGCCCGTCTCTGTCTGTTTCTGCTGGACCAGGCAGAGACATAGTAAACAACCTGACAGAAGAAAAGTATTTTCAGATTTATAGCTACTGACATTAAAAAGAACCTATGCTTTATTATACTTAACTATAAATGGAGGACTAGGAAAGGGAAACAATATATTCCTTTCAAGCCATTTCCTGGAAAAATCTCCGTTTGGCTTTTATGTTTTCTCCACGTAAGATATAAGACCCCTGAGGCCAAACTTTGTTGAGATTATGCTCACAGGTAATGGAAGATAAAGTTCGTATCAGAGAACCACAATGACAACAATTTATGAATTACTGAATTACATCCTCATTCTCTAAGAATGCTGACTTTTTTTTTTTTTTTTTTGCCTTGAAGAAAATGACGGTACTTGGTAGGTGTGGTTATGAAGTACAACACTGAGGAAAGCCAGACATATTTGTGGAGATGCACACACTTTATTAGTGATGAAATTACACTTTTGAGATTAAACATATAATACAGAATACAACTAATTAATCTAGTAGTTCTCTAGAGCTCACATTCATTCTAAAATTAAGAGTAATAGTGAGTCCCAGGGATGTACACTTGATCCATAATCATAAGGCTTTTTTATATTTTAATTTTTAAAAATTTGCATTCCTTTCTGTGCTTTATTTAGACTATTATAACATGAAAATAACTTCCCTGATTACATGTTACATGATGACAGAAGGAAGTCAGAAAAACATGCTGATTTGCATGGAAAAATCATCCAAGTAGTGGAGGCTTTTTGAAGACAACCTACCCAATGGGAAGGTCACATTTGTTTAATGACGAACTGCCTATCTTCGCAGCTACATGAAGACTGGACTTTTACAAATAATGGATTTGGACAAATCAAAACTAACTTTGTCTAATTATTATAAACTTAACTATTCAGTGTGAAAAAAGAAACTCTTACTTGGGAATTAAGTAAGAATAAAGTAAAGCAGACTTCAAAGAAATGTGTTTAAAAACTGAAGATGGGAATGAAATTTGATGAAGTGATCCTAATTTCCCGTCAGAGACAAAAGATCCCACATAGTCCAAAGTCCCGGTAACCGAAGTCCGTGGCTGAGTATCTTAATTTAATTAAGACCTAGACAGAGTCTCTTTTATTTTGGGTGGATTTGATTCAAATTGAGTACCGTACAAGGTGATTTAAACACAGTAGTTCTTCAGGAATGTTTAGGTCATGAAGGTCTTAGTGCAGTGAATTACTCCCCAAAGCAACTTTCACACTGTTTCAGGGTCCCTGCAGCTAAAAGAAATCTTTGGCACTTTGTTCTTGGCACCCTGCTTAATTAACATTCAGTGAAAAATAGATTACTGCATTTTACTTCCACTTTATTTGTAAATTCTTGGTTTAGGGCAGTAGTATTGAACTTGACTGAGCTGAGCAATTTGTGCGACAAGCAAGGCCAGATGACAGCGTCTCTCACACAAGCTCTCCTACACGCGCCCCGCAAGGTCAGCAATACTTCTTCCTTCCTTTCTGAATAAGGGCCCTGGGCGAGCTGGCAGCCCATAGTTAAATGCACACTCCCCAAGAACACAAATTTCACAGGAAAGTTAGCTCTCTGAGGTGCAATGAGTCCAGCTCCGAGATTGCTCAGGACAGCCGCTGCACATAGCTTCTCGCATAGCCCTGAGCCGCGGTAATTTAGAAAGAGTGATTCCAACATACGCAAACTTTTTTTTTTTTTAAGTAATCTCTCTATGCCCAACGTGGGGCTCGAACTCACAACCCTGAGATCAAGAGTAGCACGCTCCACTGGCTGAGGCAGCCAGTCGCCCTTGCACACAGACTTTGGATACTGTTGATAAGCAAGCCCTGAGTTGTGTGAAGTGAGAATTTAAAATGGAGACAGTATGAAATCAAACAAGGACCCCAAACGTGGGCCCTCCAGAAGGCTGGCTTTATTACATGCCAGATGGCTCTGCACCCCTGTGCAATGTCGCTGCACTAAGGCACGGTAATGCCGAGAGGGATGTTGGATCAGCGCGCTGGAAACAAAGGAACTCAGCTCCCAGGGGCTGTACAAGGCTTACTTTCTTTTCACTTAATACCCCCAATTCTTCTGTTTTATCAAGAAAGCAAAAGAGAAATTAGCTGCCATCAGACCCTTCCCAACAGGGATCTAACGTCCTCTCTACTAAGAGTTTTGTTTTTTTTTTTCCCATAAATCAGTTTCTGCTTCTTTCTGCCTTGGCTTGACTCTCAAACTTTCTCCTTATCTCATGGAATACGGGAGGCGGTTCACCATCTCCCCACTACAGGGATCTTAGCCCCAGTAATCCTACTAACATTAGTATTGTTCCTCATCGTTCATGAGTGTTTTTACTTCCCACAACCTGCGTTCACATCATCTACTCCTGGCCAAGTGAAAGGGACAGGCTCAGGCCATGTGAAGGGGACAGGCTCAGACCACATGAAGAGGACACACTCAGACGGGTGAAACAGTTGTTCATGTTTTCCTCCTTCAAGGTCAGGAATTTTTCATTAAGCATCACACCAGCAAGCACCACACATCCCAAGGCAAAGAACCAATCTTCCCAGACCCACTCTGCTGTGTAACAGTGGACAGACACACAGGCAAAGATCGTTACTTTTGAACATTTGCAAATGGTTAAGAAGAGACCAAGATGCTGGTGTACGAGATTCCAAAGGTCCAAAAATGTTCCCCTTTGGCCCTCATAGCCTTGCCTGTCCTTGTCCCTGGGAGGAGTTCCTCCTCACCCCTTCTTGCGCATGACATTAGCTCCTAACTTCCAACCCCCATCCATCCTGATAAAGCCACATCACTGCGAGAAGCTGATCTATGAGAAGAATTTTTGACCCCTTGTTCTTGGCTGACTTCTCCTTCTAAAGCCTTATAAAAATTCCCTCCTCCTTCCTTGTAACACTCTTTTGAGAAAGCCACCCCAGTATCATAGGATACAGGCTTAACTCAAGACTGTGTTTCATTTACAGTCACACATTGTTCAACAGCTACAAGAGTGGGAGTGTGACAGTCAAAGGTGACAATACGAAGGAATACCAATGTGGGTTTGAACCTGAGTCTATTAGTTAAGTGATCTTGGCCGTCTACACAATATGATAACAGCACTGATTCCATGGGGAGAAATGAGACAGTGTTTGTAAATATCCATACGGTACCTGTTATGTAGTTCACAATCAACGAATACTAGTTCCCTCTTGGACAAGTAATTCTGGGACAAATGCTTGGACTCTCCAGGGCACTGCCTGTGTCTTTATGCGAGAGATGCAAACACGAGTCTATTTCCCCGATGACCATTTTACTGGGAATTTGACAAATGCCATTTGACTGAAAACTCCCTAAGACAGAGACTGTCTTGTTCCTGTTGTAACTTCAGGCCTAGCAGAGTGCTGCCACATGATCACTATTTGTAAACGCTTGAATAATGATCACCACCATCCCCACGGTAGGCTCTATGCCAAGGACAGAGGTAAGAGCTTATATACGGCAGCTTACTTCATCATGAGGACAGTCCTGTGTAATGGGTACTAGTAACCCTATCTTACAGATGAGCACAGAGGCTCAGCAATAACCTGTCCAAGTTCACAAAGCTAGAGTTGGGAGAACTGAGTTTTGAATCCAGGTCTGTAGGCCTTGAAAGTTTTTTCACTTAAACCATGCTACCTGACCCCAAATGGACATCATTTGACCCAACTTATGTATCACTGTAGCCTTAAAATGTTAAATTATTTCAAACCCTGTGACAGGCCTATGGGAAAAACTCACTATTCAGCTTTTCATGTTTTACCTATAGTGTTGAGTCCCAAATCTGAAACTATATTGAAAATTATCACTCATCCCTTAATCTTTCAGATTAATCAGTGCAACTCACTTAGAATCTGACATGACAGGAGTGCATAAGCGGGGGTTGTGGTAGGCAGAGGGAGAGAGAGAAGCAGGCTCCCCAAGAAGGGAACCCGACATGGGGCTTGATCCCAGGACCCCAGGACCATGACCTGAGCCGAAGGCAGACGCCTAACCAACTGCGCCACCCCGGTGCCCCTTTAATACATTTCTATAGTACAAGGTATGAGGCACAGTCACTCTACTGTTGGTCACTATTACAACCTAATCTATTTCACTGATAAAAAACATTAAGTAACTTCGGATTAATTACTGGGTTCATTGATCTACACTGCCTCATAATTAAAAAGGCATAAATACTTTATGTAGTAAAAGGGACTTTGCAGTGATCAGGTGAAGGGCCCTGAGGTCAGGAGACTACCTATGTGGGCCTGATGTAAACACAAACTATGATTTCAATCCATATCCGTAAGATGTTTTAGAATTTACTAAACTTAAAAGTTGTCGTAAATGCTTTACATAGTGCTATATTCTTTTGAGACAGAATGTTTCCAACCTAGTGAAGCCACAATGTGACCTGGCCAGCCCAGGCATTTACTAGGACTTGTTAATTTCAGTGTTATTAATATCAGCTTTTAGGTAAACTTGATGTACTTCCTTCTGCCATAATAAGTAGAAAGATAACTGTTTTTAGTATTAATAGTAGTCTTGGACAAAAACACATCATAAGAAATATGGGGACCAGACAGTTTCATCTTAAGCATTAAGCATTTCAATAGCAATGGTACTAGCACCTGAATGAGTTTATTAGGTGATTCACCAACATTTAAATGATCACTTTTAATGCATCCAATAGGTCAACGTAGTTGCCATACTGACAGCATTATTTCATAAGAAAACTAATTCATAAGCCACTGGGATGCAATTTTTTTAAACCTCTTTTATTGCATATTTAGAAATACAGTATGCAAATGACACGTGACAAAGTGCACATATTTGAAGTGTCTGATTTGATCGTTATAGACACGCGCACATACTTGGGAGACGAACACCGACATCCAGAGAGTCGACACATCCACTGTCTCCGGAATTTTCCCTGGGCCCCCGTGTCATTCCTCTCCCCTGATGCTCCCTGCTCCCCACCCTTACCTCAGACAACCGCTGACTATTTTGTCCCCCTACGTTTGCGTTTTCCACAGTTTTATATAAATGGAATCATACGGTCTGCACTTCTATTTGGTTTGGATTCTTTAACTTGGCATCATTATTTTGAGATTCATTCAAGTTACTAGGTATATCAAGAGTTCATTCTTTTTTTTAAGTGCTGAGTACTATCCAATTGTGTGACTTATACCACAATTTGTTTGCTCATCACCTGCTGATGGACCTTTCTGCTCTATTCATTGTTTGCCTATTACAAATAAAATTGCTATGAACATTGATACACAAGTCTTACATATGGACATAGAATTTCTTTCCTTTGGGGTGAATACCCTGGAGTGGAATGGCTGGAGCATATGGTAGGTGTATGTTTAACTTCTTAAGAAACTGCCAAACTGTTTTCCAAAGTGGCTGTACCATTTTGCATTCCCATCAGCAGTGTCTAAGAGTTCCTGCTGTTCCACATCGCTGCTGACACTTGATATGGTCACTCTTTTTAAAAACCTAATAGGCCTGTTTAGTGATATCCCATGTGATTTTCATTTTCATTTCCCAAATGACTAATAATATTGAGCATCTTTTCATGTGCTTACTTGCCATCCTAACATCATCTTTTTTTTCAGGGGTGGACAGAATGCCTGTTCAAATCTTTGGTCTGTTTTTCGATTGGGTTGCTTGTTTTTTTTATGGTTGACTTTTCAGAGCTCTTTTATAATCTGGACATTAAGTCTTTTATTAGATGTATATTTGCAAATACTTTCTCTCAATCTGTGGCTTGTGTTTTCATTCCCTTAAAAGTTTCTGAAGATGTTTTGAATTTTGATGAAGCCCAACTGCCAATATGTTCTTTTATGAATGATCCTTCGGTGTTACAGCTAAGAAATTTTTACATAACCGGAGGGCACAAAGATTTCCTCCCAGAAATTTTATAGATTTTACTTTGATCCATCTTGAGTTAATTATGATGGATCAGAAATCGATGAAAATTCATATTTTTAAAATAAGGATATCAATTGTTCTAGCACCATTTCTTGAAAAGATCAGTACTTTTCCACCAAACTGTGTCTGTATCTTTATAACTGAGATGTCTGTACATGGGTTTATTTCTGTGCTCTCCCTTTTGCTCTGCTCCTCTAGTTCTCTACCTTTACACCAATACCACACTGTTCTGGTTACTGCAGCTTTATAATTAATCTTGATATGTGAGAGCATTTGTCCTCCAACTCTGTCCTTTGTTCTCCAAGTTGTTTGGCTATTTTATTCAGGTCCTCTGAGTTTCCATGGGGACGTCAGAATCAGCTTGTCAGTTCTTTCAAAAAATCTAATGGGATTGTCACTGGGATCATGTTGAGTTGATAGATAAATTCACAGAGAACAATAACTTGACAAAATTGAGTCTTCTATCCATGGTCAAGCCACACCTCTGGCTTGTTGGGCCATCTTTAATTCCTCTCAGCAATGTTTTGTCATTTTTGGTGCACAGATCTCTTACATCTCTTTTTCAGATTTATCCCTAAATATTTCATATTTTTAGAAAGATTTTTATTTATTTGAGAGAGAGAGATCAAGCATGAGGTGGGGAGGAGAAGTAGAAGGAGAAGTAGACTCCCACTGAGCGGGGAGCCCCTTGTAGGGCTCAATTCCAGGACCCTGAGATCATGACCTGAGCTGAAGGCAGAGGCTTAACCAACTGAACCATCCAGGCACCCCAATATTTCACATTTTTGATGATAGCTGCTATTATACTGGTATTGTTAAATGGTATTATCTTTTAATTTCAATTTCCAATTATTTGCTGCTAGCACACAGAAATACAATTGATATTTGCATATTGATGTTGCATCGTGTAACCTTGTTTATTGGTTCTAGTAGCTTTTTTATAGATTCTATCACAGATAATGATGTTATCTGTAAATAGAGTTAAATTCTCCTTTCCTAACATGGATCCTTTTATTTCTTTTTCTTGCCTGATTAGTTGGTGAGAATCTCCAGTACAATGTTGGTTACAAGTGTTAGTAAGAGTTGATGTCCTTGTCTTGTTCTGGATCTGAGAAGGAAAGGGTCCCATCTTTCACCATAAAGTGTAATGTTACTGTAGGTTTTCCTTTATCAGACTGAGGAAGTTCCCTTTTATTCATTATTTATCTAGGGAAGTAAGGCAAATCTTGAGGGGAAAATGGGAAGGAAGAAGTTATCAAGGGAGAGGGGGAAGAGATAAAGGGGAGAAGCAGAGAGAGTTGGAATGAGAAGTCCATTTGGGGCTCCTGTTGAAAGCCTAGGGAATGTCCACCTGGAAACACTTTTTCTACCCAGGCTCAGGCAGTGGACATCTGCCTTGTACAGTACAAGCAGGAACTATATGCTAGAACAAAGAAGTTGTGCTTTAATTTCTCAAACCAGTTCTATTCCTAAATCCTTCTCTTAAGAATCACTTCAAGCTCGTTAGATTCAGTTGGTATGGCATTGGCTTAGGAAAGGGTGGTCAGGCACATCTGGAAGACTGGAAGTCCACTTCACTGGTTATCAGGACCCTTCCTGTTGTCATGATAATGATCACCTAACTGTGGACATTCATTCAGGGGGGAAACCATCAGGTGATTCTTCCACATTGTCACTTTTCCACCCTAGGGAGTACTGGAGCATTCCAGTGCCTCCAGTGATGAAGAAGGGGTCATCACATACCGTTCTGAAGCTGTCTTTGGAATGTACTCTGTGTGGACGGTAGTTTCTAAGATGGCTCCCACTGATTCCCACTTCCATATTCATGTCCTTGTGTAATCCTCTCCCCTTGAGTGTGACTCAGATGTCCCTCCCTCCCTCCCTACCTCCCTCTTTCTTTTCCCTCCCTCCCTTCCTTCCTTCCTTCCAATTTTATTTATTGGAGAGAGGACAGAGAGAGAGAAAACATGAGCAGGGGGAAGGGCAGAGGGAGAAGGAGAAGCAGATTCCCTGCTGAGCAGGGACACTGAGGTGGGGCTCAATTCCAGGACCCTGGGATCATGACCTGAGCTGAAGGCAGCTGCTTAACCAACTGAGCCACCCAGGCACCCCAAAGAACATTTATTTAGTATCTACCAGGCACTGGGGTTATGAAGAAAGCAAACTTCTGCCTTCATGGATTTAAAAATAAGTAGTTAGTAATTATGTTATTAGTGCTTACTATAGAGCAAGCAGACTAGTTTTTGATATACCAGTTTATGGTGTTGTAGAGTTCAGATTTTGGCAACATTTATATTTTGAACACTGACTAGTGTTTACAGCATAAAGTGCCTGTTTGATTACCGCTGAAGCGTAATTGCACTGTTTCTATCATAACAGGGTTTACAGTGGTTTCTTTGTTGTTATGACTCATGAATACAACCCACAATTAAAAACACTGTTTAAATTGAAAAAATATAATCCAGCTGATGATATGCTTTTCTGGAATGCACTGCGAAAAGGGATGGCTGCCCAGCAGAACAATACATTCATGTATCATGTTCGCTTAGTTACAGAATTAGAAGAATGTTTGGGGTGCCTGGGTGGCTCAGGCGGTTAAGTCTCTGCCTTCGGCTCAGGTCATGATCTCAGGGTCCTGGGATTGAGCCCCACATTGGGCTCTCCACTCAGCAGGGAGCCTGCTTCCCTCTCTCTCTCTGCCTGCCTCTCTGCCTACTTGTGATCTCTCTCTCTCTGTCAAATAAATAAATAAAATCTTAAAAAAAAGAAAGAAGAATGTTCAAGATCAAGATATACATTTGAATCATTCTGAAACTATACTTTTGTGTCACTGCCTTCAATTCTGCTTTTTCACAAAAGCAGACCAAAAAAATATGCTAAAGTGTTTTAAAATGAATTAATACATACCTGCTGTCCTTTATTAGATGTTCCTAAGATGTATGAAGATCAACTATATGTTCTGAGCAGAGGGTTCTTCACACGGTAGTATTTATGAGGTTTCCAGGGCAGTATTTTTTGGCATGTTTTGGTCTCTTTTTAAGGAAAGAATATATTTTAAAAAACCTAGAATATTACAAAAGGAAAATGTCAAGATCTCACAAATGAGCATTTATATAGAAGAATGTTAAACATTTTGAATCAGTACTAATTAATATACACTCATTTGTGTATGGATTGCTGTATGCTTCAACACTGCTGTTTCCTTTCCCACTTTTTTTCCCTATAGCACATCTCGTCTGGTATAATACATATTATAGTTATTTAGCTTATCTCCTGCCTGACTGCCCCACTGAATTGTGTGTTTCATGACTGAGGTCTTTTGACTGTTTTGTCTACTGCTCAGTGCCCAGAAGAGTTCCCAGGAAATAGTAGGTGTTCAATAAATATTGATTAAATAAATTAATGGTCAGGCTGCTTGTATGCTTAACTCCTATCTCCGTCTATTACTCCTGACAAAGTTTTCATGACTCCTGACCCAACTTAAGATGCCCTAGGTACCCTAAATAAATGCTTTCCCAACATGATAAACAAATACACATCCAAAACTTAAAAGCTAGCTTCATGCTTAATAGTAAAACATTAACTGACATTGCTACAATGATTAAGATAAGGATGCCCACTATTACTCCTGTTAGTGAATACTGTTTTGGAGGTGCTAGACGATGAAATTAGATGTGAGAAAGAAGTAAGAGGTATAAACACTCAAAAAGAAATGGCAAATTATTATCATGTGCAGATGGCATGATTGTATATTTACAAATCCCTATAAAACACTGTAACATAGAGAGCATTCAATAAAAACTACAGTTTTATAGTTAGTAGGTGGATATAAAAATCAGTCTCTTCTGTATGCAAATGAAAATGACTCAGAAAATAGATAAAGATAAAAATATCCTACTTACTGTATCAGCTAAGAGTCTGAAAGCATCTGATACAGGTTTAATATAGATAATACAGAGAAACTTTAAAAGTACTGAAAGAAATAAAAGATTTATATAAGTGGAAAGACGTATGGTGTCTTTATATAAGGACCTAGATGATAAAGTTGTAAATTCTCCCTACTTTAATCTACATAATCAAAATACCCCTAATTAAATGCCAAGAGTAATTTTTTTTGAAATTTGACAAAATGACACTAAATTCTTATGGAAAAACAAATATGGGAGAGCCCAAAGGATTTTTTAAATAAAAAATAATTATTTTATTTATCTTATTTTTGAATAAGAATGACTGGGAGGGATGACCTCTGTCAGACGTGGAGACAAGCCCGGATGCTGCGACAGCCTGCTTGTAGTGCCCGGAAGCGACAGAGCGACGTGCCAGGATAGAGTTCCGACACAGAAGCACATACGCAGGGAAAGCCAGTGCAAGATGAAGGTGGAGAAAGTGGACATTTAATAAATGCTGGGAGGGATGACAGGCTAGACATCTGGAAACCAAACCAAAAGCAAATACTTACTGCATTCCTTACACTACAGTGAGTATCAGATGGAGTGAAAATGTAAGTGTTGGAAACAAATAAACCATCAAAGGATGTAATAAAAGCAGCTGCACAAAACCTTAAAGCTTCTGTACAATAACAACCAAAAAAATCAAAGATGGAAGGCACATGAGAAAATGGGAAAACTATTTTCAAGACATATGACAAAGAGCTAATTTCCTTAATTTACAAAGAAGTGTAATAATAATGCATTAGTAAGATGGGAAAAGTATATGAACACATTACAGAACGAGCACAATATGGAGACACAGACACCGAAGGAATATATAAAAAGATGTTCAGTTAATTAATGAAATGCCAATGAAAACTATTAGATTCCAGTTTAATTCATCAGAATTGCACAAATTAAAGGGCTGGATAATATACCATTATGACTATGATTAATAATAATACTGCTAATGCACAGTGCAAAACATAAAAGAATGAGATACATCTCTGCATGTATGGTATGTAAAAAACCCTAAGAGATGCTCATTTCTTTATAGAGATTTACTTATTTTAGAGGAAGAGAGAGAGTGAAGAGGGTTCAGGCAGAGGGAGAAGAGAGAATTCCAAGCAGACTCCATGCAGAGAGCAGAGTCCAACACAGGGCTTGATCCCAGGACCCTGAGATCTTGATCTGAGCCGAAACTAAGAGCTGGACGCTTAACTGCCTGTGCCACCCAGGCGCCCTGAGATGTTCATTTTCTAATCAATATCTGCAGGTTGCCCATCACCTGCCATGAAAGGAGTTAAAATCCCGTTTTTAAGATATAAGACTTGCATTTGGTACCATGTAGGGCTGAATAAGGCAACTAGGTCAGCCTAAGGATGGTCTAATCCCCAGAGCCTGTGAATCCCTAGACCTTGTGGCCAGAATTTTTTTGTATAGTAAAAAGGACTTTGCAGTGATCAGATGAAGGGCCCTGAGGTGGGGAGATTACCCATGTGGGCCTGATGTAAACACAAGGGGACCCCGAAAGAGCTGGTCAGAAGATGCAGTATGATGCAGGAAGCAGAGTCAGAAAAAAAGACACTTTGCTGCTGGTTTTGAAGATGGAGGAAGGGGGTCGCAGGCCACCTACAGGCTTCTCTAGAAGCTAGAAAAGGCCAGGGAATGGATTCACCACTGGAGCCTCCAGAAGCAACGAGGCCCGCTGACACCTTAATTTTAGCCCCATAAGACTCATTTCAGACTTCTGATCCCCAGAACTGTAAGAGAATAGATTTGTGTTGTTTTAAGCTACTGAGTTTGTGTTTGTTACAGCAGATACAGGAGACTAATACAGATTATCTGCAAAAACATCATGAACCAAAATGAGACTAAGAGCAGGTTATTAGAATATAAATCAAATGCACTATTACAAATTTCAAAAAGTCAGAGAGGAGGGGGAATTCAAATATTTTCAGGAAGTAACGTAACGCTCCCCAAAACCATCTTGCCTAAGCTTGCCTGGGCTATATACAGGAAAAACATGACCAACTCTTTGGAATTGGTAGCATTGTTGGTTTTGGAAAAACTAACTGGAGAAGACAGCGGACTCTCACCAGCATTCAGGATGGACATTTTGAAAAAGCAAGAGGGCTGACTCTTGTGCAGAGGCTTTGGTGCAGGTGGGCCTGGAGGCTAAGAAAGCAAAAATGTATGGGGGTGGGGGGAGATGGTGGAGGGAGATGGTGGAGAAGATGTGGAAAGAGGCTGAAAGGCAGCTGGCAAGGTTGGGAAATTAACTACCCAGGGCAAAGAAGTGAATTGAGGAAATATATTTAGAATTATGGAGGCCAAGTTTATTTCCACCTGCAAGAGTTTTACTTACATGGAAAAAAAAACCCAACCCCTGAGCTGAATAAGAATAGTGGGTTAAAAATACACACACACAGACAGAAACAGTTATAGAACTATGTGTACATGTGTATGTATTTGCCTGGGATAAGGGAAGTCCAAGAGAAGGCTGGTATGTGTCAAAGGACACAGAAGCCAGCTTAACGAAGTTCTCGCTGGTCAAATCTAGGACAATTTGAGCATCAAAATAAATGAAGATACAAGATGACAACCTACTAAAATGAAGAAGGAATCCGTGAGTCCATCCTGATATAATGAATAACTAAATGGATGAGGAAAGAGGAGAAAGCTCTTCCTTACGGTAGGATGACAACTAATAAGTAAACAAGGAGTGGTGGGAATAGAGGCGACAATCTTGACAACTACCACAGAGGTAACTGAGATAGGCAGTTGTCAATGGATGCTAAAGACCAGTAAATGTCAGACTGATAAGGAACAGAATTTGGCATCCTACTAATCAAAGAGAAAGGGAAAGATGGTAACCTTGTAGAGAAACATGCCAGATACCACCTTGACCAGGTCATCAAGGTTCACACCCCACGTGATGGGACAGGTAGACTGCACGTGCCTCCCCATGCCCGAGAAGGACACAGGGTCATTTTAGTGGTCTTCCTGCCAGGAACATGGCCACAGTCAGGTCATGAGAAATCAGCGGCCAGATCCAGGTTGAGGGTCTTCCTACAGTACAAAGGAAGGTCTGAGCTCTTTAACAAAGCCCTTTAACATAGACACTTTGACACAAAATTAAGCAGAGTATTAAATGAATAGAAAAGCTCTTCCTGTAGCTTATAAAAATAGTAAAGAATTGGTAAGATTATCACCTATTTTAAGGGCTTTCAAAAACACTATTTCAAACATTGCACCCGCTTTTAAGATTATGTGTCCCAATTTTTTGCTTCAGAAATTTGATCATTCTAATATTGAAGAAGGGAAGTTTAAGAATTAACACTGCTTATTGCACTACTGAGTACTTACTCCAAAGACACAAATGTAGCGATGTGAAGGGGTGCGTGCACCCTAATGTTTATAGCAGCAATGTCCACAATAGCCAAACTATGAGAAGAGCCTAGATGTCCATCAACAGATGAATGGATAAAGAAGCGCTCTCTCTCTCTCTCTCTCTCTCTCTCACACACACACACACACACACACACACAGGAATACTATGCAGCCATCAAAAATGAAATCTTGTCATTTGCAGCGACATGGATAGAACTAGAGGGTATTACGCTAAGCAAAATAAGTCAATCAGAGAAAGACAAGTATCATATGATCTCACTGACATGAGGAATTTGAGAAACAAGACAAAGGATCATAGGGGAAGGGAGGGAAAAATGAAACAAGATGAAACCAGAGAGGGAGACAAACCATAAGAGACTCCTAATCTCAGGAAGCAAAGTGAGGGTTGCTGGAGGCAAAGGAGGGTGGGAGGGATGGGGTGGCTGGTTGATGGACATTGGAGAGGGCATGTGCTATGGTAAGTGCTGTGAATTGTGTAAGGCTGATGAATCACAGACTTGTACCCCTGAAACAAATAATACATTATATATTAAATATTATATATATTATACCTATAATATGTATATTATATATATATTAAAAAAAAGAATTAACACTGCTTAAGAAGAAAGGGAGTCTGCTATAAAAGGAAAAAAAAAGGCACATGTGGCCAGCTGTGTGAGTTAGTGTCAGCTCTTCCGGCACAGCGAGCTGTTTGGCTTCAACTGTTCGATGTCTGAAGTTAATTGTGTCCAGTAACTTCTAAAGGCCAGTCCAGCATGAAAATCAATGAATTAAATATACCTACATATACATATATCAAAGTTCAAGTTTTCTTTGATAATATGAAACATGAAAATGTGCCATGTTCTATGTTAGGATGGTTAGAGACATGTGATGTAGGTTTGGTCATTGACCAACTTGATATATTTTATTTATTTTTAACAAAAACCTTGAATTCATTACTAGACCGAGTATTCCAAAGAACTGCCTTGAAGATGAGAAAGGAGAAACTGTGCCTCTCTACTTCCGCCAAGTGGAGGCAAGTGCAAGTGACACCAACAAAAATTGAATGAGTCTAGGGCTAAACTTCTGGAAGTGTGCAATTTCAGCTCCCCCTCCTGGCCACTGCCACATTTCTTTTTAATTTTCAGTGTTGACCCAATATATACACATATATTTTTTGACCTGTCATTTTTTACTAGAATTTTATTCTATTCTAATAAATTGTACTAAAATACCCTATATTTATCTTGCACATTAAAATGTTCATTTCATTCATTCTTTCAAAACATATTTGAGGGCTAAGTGCCAGCAACAGTATGAGGTATGGGGGGATGTCATGAACGCAAACACTTCTCTTTTCATGGAGCTTATATGCTGTTAATAAAACAATCGCAATAGTGACCGTTCTAAGTGTTTTGGAGGAAAGAGATACAATTCTGTGAACATAGGACAAAAAACCTGATTGAGATGGTGACCTTGGAAGTTCTCTGGAAGGGCCATCTGAGCAGAGATATGACAGGTCAGTGGGAACTAACCACACAAAAAGGAACGGGGGTGCCTGAGTGGCTCAGTGGGTTGGGGCTGCTGCTTTCGGCTCGGGTCATGGTCCCAGGGTCGTGGGATCGTGCCCCGCATCGGGCTCTCTGCTCTGCGGACAGCCTGCTTCCTCCTCTCTCTCCGCTTGCCTCTCTGCCTACTTGTGATCTCTGTCTGTCAAATGGATAGGTAAAAAATCTTAAAAAAAAAAAGGGACGCCTGGGTGGCTCAGTGGGTTAAGCCGCTGCCTTCAGCTTGGGTCATGATCCCAGGGTCCTGGGATCGAGTCCCACATCGGGCTCTCTGCTCGGCAGGGAGCCTGCTTCTCCCCTCCCCATTCTGTCTGCCTACTTGTGTGATCTCTGTCAAAAAAAAAAAAACCTTAAAAAAAAAAAAAACAACAAAAAGGAACGGACGGGAGGAAGGAAGTACATTGTGGATGGAGAGAGTTCCAAGGCCTGGTGGGTAGATAAGGCCCATGTGGCTGGGTCCCAGGGGTTGCTGATGAGTCTCCAGAGGTAGGTGGAGGTGAGGAGCTGCAATGCCACAGGAGGCAGGTTTATGATTTGGGTCATCAATCCAGGAGCAACAGGGAGCTGCCAGTGAGCAAAAGGGGGAGGATGGGGAAGAGATAATATAATTCGTTCTGCTTCCTGAAGGTTACTTGGGCTGCAACGTGGAGAACAGAATAGAGAAAAACCAGAGGAGAGGATTTCAGGAGGCTGCAGAAAGAAGGTGGCAGCTTGGACTAAGGTACCAGTGGCAATTAAGAGGAGTGAAAGATGCACAGACAGGGGTAATGTCACCAGGGCTCAGTGATCCGCTGGATCACAGTGGGGTGAGGGAAAAGGTTAAGGAGGAATCCTACCTGCCAAAGGAAGAGGTCCCAGCTGGGAGGGGGTAGTGGGAGACTTGGGTTCTGTACACAGAGTTGGTGTCTGAGAGGTATTAAGAGGTGAGACCATTCCGCTAGCTGTACATATGCTTCAGCTCAGAAAGGAGGGTCAAGCTGGAGAGATAAAGTTGGGAGTCCAGAGCATAAAGGTGTTGGGCACGGATTTGTGCCTCACGTGAGAGTAAGGGGGGCATAGGGAGAGAACGGGTGAGAACTGGGCTTTGAGGAACTACAATGTTAAGGGGCCCAGAAAAGGAGAGCGAGCCAGCATGGTAGCAGGAAAAGCAGAAAGAGGCAGGGTGGATGGGGGCTTAGAAGCCAAGGGAAGACAGCGTTTTAAGAGATGGGAGCAGCGTGGCCAAATTTAAATGTTGCTGAGAGATTGAGCAAGATGAGCCCTGGAAATGTCTGATCTGTGGTTTTTGTTTTAGTATAGAAATGAGGGTGGGAGGCCGACTAGAGGGGGCTAAGGGATGAGACATAAGACATGGATGCATGCAGGATGGCAATTCTTAAGAAAAAGTTTGCCTGTCAAAGGGAATGAGAGATTGAGCAATAGCTGGAAAATGAAGGGAGATTTTTCTTCCTTTCTTTTGTGATGGGACAAAGGAGCCATCACAATTAAAGCCAAGGAAAATAGCCAGTTGAGATGGAACAGGTGACTGCTGATAGAGAAAGCGTAAGGTTTTTGACCAGTGGGTGGGGATGAGATCCAAAGCACAGGGAGGGGTGGCCTTGGATGGGGGTATAACATGGGTATGGCTGGCAGTTGTGGTAGCTGGGGGCTTCGGCAGATTCCCATCAGACGGCTCTAGTTCCTCTAGGAAGCGACTGCATGAGGGAAAGGTGTGAGAGCAAATCTGAGTGACGTGGAGGTTTATGATCTGCAAGTTTATAAACAGCCCCTCTGCAAGCTGCAGCGATCCTCCCATGCTACTTTGTTTAGCTGGGGTTCCGCTTGATGGAAAAACAGAAAGAAATGGGAGCTGCGGGTTTGCGATTAGCAGGGTACCGGTATGTGTGGGCCATTCGCTCCCAGAGGACGAGGACCCTGCATCATTCTGGGACTGAGTGGAGTACAGGCGCCCAGGCACTCCCTGTCAAGTTGACCAACACTGGGATGATCACCTGTCTCCACTTAAATTTTCTTCTTTTGGTGCTTCTCTAGAAAACCAGAAACCAAAGAGGAGGGAGTAAACAGAACCTAAACTCCTACACGCCTTCTTTTTCTCTTGGACGGAGGCTCTGGATTCTTTTACTCTTCTGTATGGTTTTAAAGGTCTTGTCAAAGTTCTACCCAGGGACACAGTCGTACACCCAAGAAAGCTAATGCGCATCTTTCCATTTTTAGCTTGTTAACACGCCCACATTTATGCAGCTTTGGCTACCTGCAATCCTCATGATATGTACTAAAAATTATCTTTCTCTATGTAAACTATGGAACACATCCTTACAAGAAAACCCGATTCACTGGCAATGACAGAAAGGGAACAGACTGTCCACATTCCGATCAGCCGGCTACCGAAACAATCCGGGCAGGAGCTGGTGGTGGCCGGGACCGGGCTGGGGGGGCGGGGGGGGGGGGGGGGGGGGGGGGGGGGGGGGGTTGGCGGAGAAGGTGGGACCGAGCATCGCCCCAGGGAATGGTACGCAGGATGTGTTGACAGCCTGAATGTGGGGAGGGAGGAAAACGGGAGTCAAGGAGGACCTCAAGGCCTAGACAACCGGGGGAGCGGCTTCTAGTAGCGGGTGGGTCCAAGTGTGGCCAGCACGGCCGGGCGGGAATGTCAGGACGTGCCTTAGACACCCCAGGGTCGAGGGGGCCGCCGCGGAGTCCCCGGGCCTGGGTTCTGGGAGGGGGTCGGGGCCGGAGACACACACGAGCGCAGGCACAAGAAGGGCGCCCGGTCCGGGCGGCGGGGAACGCTCATCTTAAGTCACCTGTTGGCACGAGGTGGCAGGAAATGACCCGCCGCAGAGGCGTCAACGCATCCACCTTTTCTCGGGCTGGGGATAAGGACGCGTGACGTGTCCTACGGGTAGAAGGAGAAAAGCGGGGAGGCAGGCGCGAACCTCCCGGCGCCAGATTCGCGCACGAACAAGGAACTGGCCAGAGCCCGCCGCTGCGGCCGCCGCTCCCCGGGCCGGTGCGGGCCGCCCCTGCAGGAACGCCCCGGCGGCCAGGCCGCGTGCGGAGGGGCGCCGGCGGCGCGGCGAGGCCGGAGACCCCCGGTGCGGGCTGGGCGGCCCCGCTACGTTACCAACTCCAGTGCGAGCGGGGCGGCGCGGCCCGAGCCGGGCAGGGGCCAGGGCTGAGTGACCGGAGGCACCGAAGGGCCCAGAGGCTTGAGCAGGAGGCTCTGCCTGTGGCCGGGCCGGGCCGTTACCTGCTCCGCGCGGCTCCCGCGGCAGCGCCCACCCCGGGGCCTCCCGGTCCCGCGCGTCGCTCTGGAAACCCGCGCGCGGCGCCTCCTGGGACCGGCTGAGCCGGGGGGCGGGGCGGCGAGGTCCGCGCGTGCGCACTGCCGAGCTGCGTGTACGGACTTGGCTTCTTGGCCTCCCGCGGCGCACCGTGGCCCTGGGCGCGTCCGGGGCGAACGAACGCGTCCCGCGGCCGTGCCGCTGTCCCTTCACGCTCTCGGTCGCACTCGCCCACGTGCTGGTGTTCTGAAGCCGAGCCCAGTGCGCATGTGCGTCCGGTTCCCTGCCGGGAGGTGCGCGGACCCAGCGCGGCGCGCTCCGGGCGGCGAGAGCGGGTGTAGACGCCAGGTTCCCGGGGTAGGGGTGGACCCAGGGGGGCGGGTACGGACTCGTCGTCTCTTCCTGGAGAAGAAGAGAACAGAGGGCAGGACACTCCCGTCCATCTCTCTTCATAAAGATGAACTTCTTTGGTGAAAGAAAGTCTGATCCCAAAGCAATGCATGCTGGTTGCATAGAACTTAGAATGCACAGCGAAGTCCGAAGAAAAATTAAAAACCACCTAGATGAGGGAACTGCAGGTGATTTTAATGACTACATAGGTCTTTTTTTTTTTTTTAATTTATCTATTTGACAGACAGCGACCACAAGCAGGCAGAGAGGCAGGCAGAGAGAGGAGGAAGCAGGCTCCCTGCTGAGCAGAGAGCCCGATGTGGGGCTCGATCCCAGGACCCCGGGATCATGACTGGAGCCGAAGGCAGAGGCCACAACCCACTGAGCCACCCAGGCGCCCCCTACATAGGTCTTTTAAGCGACTGCATAGGCAGAGTCAATGAACATTGATACCACTTTTCCTCTTCCTTTCCGCCTTCCGCTCCTTTTCTCTCCCCCGGTATGTATTAGTGCCATGTTGAATATCCCTACAAGTGGGTCTCTAAGGTGTGAAAATTAATACAGGGAAACATCGCTAAAGTAGGTCTGAGGCTAGAAGGGGAAGCCCTTACCATTCAACTCAATCACAGGCTCCAACAGAAGTGTCAGTTACAGATTCCCCAACAGAAGGGTGTCAACAGGACAATGATCAATTATGGGCCCAATAGGGGAAGATGTGCATTGCGTCTCCTGCAAGAAATTGGCCACCCTTGCTACTCAAGTCAGTGAGACAGTCATCACCCTGAACTCTTGCTTTCTCGGAAGGACTTTTGAATCCCTCCCAACTTCCTTCTCCATAAAATCATGTTCCTCTCCTTTGTTTGTTGGGTCTGTCTAAGGTTTTGCCGTGGCTTGAGTGTCCCAAGTTGCAATTCTTTGTTGCAACTTCTCCTGACTAAATCCATTTGCTGGCAAAATAACTCACAGTTTGATGTTTAAGATTAACAGAGGTCACCACTGACTCACTCCTTAGAATAAATCCTGCATGTGAAATTGAAGGATCAAAGGAAATGCCCACTTTGAGGCTCTCTGAATGTATATGAAAGTTTGCCTTCCAGGCAAATATCTCCCAATCTTAAACCAAAATTGGGGACAATCTTTTCATCTAGTTTATTTAAAAGATGTTTGCCCATTTTATTGTCAAAAGTTGACACTTGGATTTTATTCACATCTTTGCTAGGAAGAATAGACATTTTTTTTCATATTTTTAGGGACATTTTGGACCTTGCTATTTGCTTTTTCCTGCCTTTTGCCCATTTTTCACTTGGTGGTCATCTTTGTAGAACTTTCACTGTTCTGTGAAACTCAGGTCTCCTATATGAAAACTTGGTCTGTGGTATATGTTGTAAATATTTCCCCCAATTTGTTTTAAATTTTGTTTACATGTATTTTGATATTTGTATACAGTCAAATTTACCACATTTACCACTTAGAGTTTTTGATTTAGATTTTATGTAGTAGGGGTAGTGGGTGTTTCCAAACTGACTCTGTTTAGATCCAGTTTTTTAGGGGCAAGGAGGGGGCAAGCCTTCCCCTCCACGCCGCCACCCCTTCCTTCTTGTGCTGTTAGAGTGTCCACTTTAATTTTGATGGGCTGTGTTTCAACAACCTTAGGTGGTGAGTTATCCGTAGAAGGTGGGTGGTGGCACTTTTTGTTGGTGGTGAGCTGGGCAGCATCTCTAGGAGGACATAGAGCAGACAGGTGTCACCCCAGACTTGACATTCATTGAAAGATGCTGGCTTTATGGCTGCTGGTGCTCCCAGGACAGTAACAAAAGTGGCAGCTTATAATTAAGTGAACATCCCGACCCTTGTACTTAGGACTGGAGGGTCCTGAAAGATGGAGGCCCCTCAGAGCTTCCTTTCCCATCCAAATGGTCTCTTCTCTGCTTTGCTAGCTGTTCTTGTCTATAGCCTATGTTTCTGCCTTTGAAAGGGGGTGTTTCTTTTCCATCGGCATCCATGTGTGTTATGAAAGGGGAGAGACCCAGTGACTACAAAGCCAAACAACTGCCTTTAGGAATTCTGCTAAATAGTAACATGCACCTTTATTTCTCTGTATTAGTTTGGTTAAGTCCACTGTAACAAATCACCATAGACCCAGTGGCTTAAAACAACAGAAATTTACTCTCTCACAGTTCTGGAGGCAGGAAGTCTGAAATCAAGGTGTTGGCAGGACTACACTCCTTCCCTTCAGAATCTCCTGGGAAGAATCCTTCCTTGCCTCTTTGGGTCCCCATGCTCCTTGGCTCATGGCAGGATCAGTCCTGTCTCTGCAGCCCTGTCTTCACACGGTGTTTTCTTTGTCTCTCTCTGTGTACCTCCTCTTCTTGTAAGGACATCAGTTATTGGGCTGAGGGCCCACCCGAAATCCAGGATGATTTAATTTTAAGATCTTCAACCAATTTCATCTGCAAAGATCCTGTTTCCAAGCAAGGTCACATTCTGAAGGTTAGGGTGGACATGAATTTTGAGGGGAGATACTATTTAAGTCACTGCTGTTACTCTGGAGGTCACCACTGTCATTCTACATAATACAAATATCCGTTTATCTCTCATTTTAGTTTACCTATCACATTATGTAAACAGAAACATAGCATATGGTATCATTTATTTTAAGATCATCTGAGAATCTGTGCCCAGTTTGGAGTCAATACCTCACACTTTTATCATTTAAATTTGATGAAATCTTTCTTTCATAGTGTGTATTTCCACAAATCATCATGATGTATACTTCAGCTATCTTAGAATTGTATCTGTCAATTATACTTAAATAAAGCTGAAAAAAAATCTTTAACAAAATAAGTAATGTTATTTCACTTAACATCTAGGGCTAGGGATATGAAATGGTAAGCCTTTTGCCTCTTCAGTAGAGCACACAGCTTTTTTGAAGTGAATTTTCTTTCTTTTTTAAAAAGATTTTATTTATTTATTTGACAGAGATCACAAGTGGGCAGAGAGACAAGGAAAGAGAGGGGGGTGGGAAGCAGGCTCCCCGCTGAGCAGAGAGCCCGATTCGGGGCTCGATCCCAGGACCCTGGGATCATGACCTGAGCCAAAGGCAGAGGCTTAACCTACTGAGCCACCCAGGCGCCCCTCTTTCTTTTCTTTTTTAAAAAAGATTTTATTTATTTATTTGCCAAAGAGAGAGAGAGAGAGAGAGAGAGAGAGAGAGAGAGATCGAGAACAAGCAGGGGGAGCAGCAGAGGGAGAGAGAGAAACAGGCTCCCTGCTGAGCAAAGAGAATGATGTGGGACTTGATCCAAGGATGCCGGGATCAGGACCTTGGCTGAAGGCAGACGCTTAACTGACTGAGCCACCCAGGCATCCCTGAAGGGAATTTTATAAGGCAGAGATTTGTTGAGCTTTTATTTTAAGCAGAGATTTGTTGAGCTCCACTTGGAATGTTTTGTATTCCTATTAATTATCTTGAAGTTTATTGGGGCCACTGTCATAAATGAAAAGATCTTTCAGCTAGACTTTTCAAAGTCCCAATTTGTACATTTTCATGGTCATTATTAAAAAGGTAAACTTCTAAAAATAATCCATTGTGAAAAGAGGGTGCACTAAGAATTTGAGGGTAGTATGTTAGGAGTTTTTCTGGTGTGGATGGGTTGGGTTCATGTTCTGGATGCACCATTTCCTATCCTCATCCTTGAGAAAGGATGGGAGTAGGACCCAGTGTTAGTGTTGTGCAGATTAAGGGAGTGGTTTATGCAAAACAATTAAAGCACCCCTGGCCCTCGGCAAACATTTAAAAATTATTAGCTCTCACTTCAAATAGGCTATTCTTTCTCCCTAGGGCATGTGGATGGAGGGGGTGTGTCGTTGTCAAAGGCAAGGTTGCCGCATATGATCAGCAGTTGTATACTCTTTAGGGCACATGAGGATCAACTATAGTTTATGTTACTAATTTACAAAATCACTGAGAAATATGCATAGTTTATTACTCTCCTCAGTCATGTTTGGAGAAAAATGGCTTGCTTAGGTGGTAGAATTTGAGACTAAGGTGTTGAAAAAATAGTTTGTATGACAAAAATAGTATTTACTCACTTTATGATTTTGAAAATACAGGAAAGAGGAGCACAAATGTCCTATAATCTTTGGTGGGCTTTAAAATAAAACTTACAATGCCAATGACATAAATCTGGGGAGCCATTAATCATCTTCAGCAAGGCCCTAATTTGGGGAGCAAATTTGCATAGTGAGGCTCTAAGTTAAATGGCAGTCATCTCAATTGTTCTTTCTATGTGAATGAGCTTGAGCTATGTTGCAGGGATGGGGCCTCCTTCCTCAGCAAAGGCACCTGTCCTAAGGGAGGGGAGCAGGCCTCTAGGCCCCTGGGACTCTGGTGAAGGGGACAGGTAAAGAAGGCTTCCAGACCCTTCCCTGCTCCAACATGCCAGTAACCACCTCCTCAGGGAGCAGCACAGGACTTAAGAATAAAAAGAAATGAGAGAGAGAGCGAGAGCGAGAGAGGAGAAGAGACTCAGTTATCTAAGAGGAGTAAATGACCCCTTGGTGCCTTTGTCTCCTATGTCCTTGAGCTTGATTTTGAAACTCACCAGAAAAACTGGAGGGTAGCATTTGGGCTTTTTACTCGATTTAATTATTTACATAAAGAAGACAGAGAGAGGGGCGCCTGGGTGGCTCAGTTGGTTAAGCAACTGCCTTCAGCTCAGGTCATGCATGATCCCAGAGTTCCGGGATTGAGTCCCGCATCGGGCTCCCAGCTCCCCGGGGGGTCTGCTTCTCCCTCTGACCTTCTCCCCTCTCATGCTCTCTCTATGAAATAAATAAATAAAATCTTAAAAAAAAAAAAAAAGAAGACAGAGAGAGACTGTTACAAACATTTATTTTCTCCCCACGTCTCTGAGATAGTGAAGACATTTACTTTGTTGAACTCATCCCTGCTGACAGCCCGCCTCTGCCGCCCTGCCTTGTCTGGGATGTCAGTGAAACGTTACACCTCAGTGGTCTGTCAGCTTCGTTCTTCAGGAGCAACAGGTGGGAAAGGGAGAAAACTGGAAGTGGGCCACGTCTAAAGGCATCTCTTGTATAAGAGTTCACCAAACTCCTTTTTTTTTTTTTAACCGACTGGAAAATGTGAAAGTCAGGACGCCTTTGCTTGCTTATTTCAAGGGCTGTGTGGCTGTTCGGACCCTTGTGGTCCGTTTGCCCAAAGCCTTGCAAACACAGCCTCCCCAGGGAAGGAGCTGGCGTCTTCTGGGCTTTTCCAGCGCCCAGGCGCTCTGCGGCCACCTCAGGCGTCTGTGCCTGCGCAGCGCTCATTGGTGCTCGGCGGCCTGATTGGTGCGCGGCGCAGCCTGGCCTTTTAGGGGCTGTTGTCCGGCGTTTAAAGTCAGTGGCTGCTTTTATCCACCAATCCCGTCTTCGTCTGGCAGATCCCCTCTCGCCCCCGGCCAATGGCCACGAAAGCCCGAGCCGCCCGCACCGCTGCTGGCAGGCGCAGGGCTTAAGTTGCGGCGGGAGGCGCAGGGGCTCAGACCGCTCTGGGCGGCCGCCAGCTCGCACCTGGCACTTGCACCTGCTGCTACCTGGCACCTGCTACCTGCCGGGCCGGGGCCGCGGTCGGGATCCGTCTAACGCCGCGTTCCCTCACGGGGGTGTGTTGGGGGGAGCCCTCTTTCCGACTGTCAAAATGGTTATCAAAGTGTTTGTTGCCACATCTTCTGGGTCCATAGCGGTAGGTGTCTGCTGGAACTGGTGGGGCTTTCATACTGTCGGATTTTCTGAGTAACTCAGACCGGGAAGTGGAAGCAGCGGGTCCGGCCCACCGTTGGCCTGAAGGCTCTTTTGTGAGGAGAGTGTAAGTCAGCCGTGGCCCCGCAGTAAGCCTGCGTGCCTTTGCTTTCTGCGTTTGCTTTAACCGTGTCGAAGAAGTGTGGAAAATGAGTGATCTGGGCTAGCTGGGAGTGAAAGGGATTCCAGGAAGGGGGCGTGTGTGATACTAGAATTTTTAAACATGTGATTTGTGTTGTGTTCGCATATATTATAGCATCAAAGGCTTTTTTTTGTGTGTGTGTGTGGAATGTTTCTGCGGATCATTCTGTAAGGCGTAGACTAATTTAAAGTCGCAAATAAATGACACTTTGTGTAACAATATTTGGAGGGTGTGATGAACCACATTTACCAAAATGACTCCTGGAGGTAATCACAGTGGACTTTTGAACAATTGGGGGGAGGGGCACTCACACTTGCATAGTGGAAAATCCATGTATAACTTTTGACTCCCTCAAACTTCACTAATGGTCTACTGTTGACCAGAAGGCTTACTGACAACATAAACAGTTGATTAACAAATTTTGTATGTTATATGTAATATAAACTGTATTCTTACAATAAGTAAGCTAGAGAAAAAATGTTAAGAAAAACCGTAAGAAAGAGAAAATGCATTTACCGTACTTTCTGTAGTTATAGAAAAAAAATCTGTGTATAAGTGGACCCGTGCTGTTTAAAAGTTGCGTTGTTCAAGGGTCAATTGTACTTACGTGTGTGATGTAACTATACCAAAAGTGTAAAGTTAGCATGTGTAATAGTATTATTTGGGGAAAATGATGTCACAGTGACAAGAGCAAACATCTCTAAGGCCACAGGTTCTAGGAATTCAAACAGGCCAAAAATAGGTGTGAGGAGCCCACCCCATAAAGCTGCCTTTGCTTTCCCTGGGACCAGGCTCAAAATTACCCCGGCAGTTTCTGCCTTCATTCTGTGCAGGATAGACCGCCTGAAGAAACAAGGGTAACCAAAGCTGCCACTTCTCCTTGACAGTGCTTCAGGCTTTGATTTTAGGCTTGAACCTGCAGTGTCTATTGGGGACTGACATTTCTGGGAGAATTTGCGGCTTTTGGGGAGGTGTAGGAGGAAGCCATTTCATCAGTCCTGATGAAACAGCACCGGCAAGGGGGCTGTTTCCTTTTATATCTAGTTCCTGGGCCATCCTGCAGCTTAGATTTCACTCAGCCAGGGGTGATACCCTTGGCCAGCAGCTGGCTGGGAGCAGCCCCAGTGCTGGCTCTTGAATGCCCCCACCCACAGCCGTGAAAGTTCGTGCAGTTTCCAGAGGACAGGAAGAGAACAAGAAAGAGGAGGCTGGTTGTCCCTCTGAGCACAATCCATCAGCAACCACTTAGTATCTGTGGAGCATCTTTTAACAGAAACAGAGGAGGAAAAATTCCAGATGTAAAACCACAAAATCTTTTGTGGCTATTGATGAACTCAGAAACTTTTAGTTGATCCATAAAGAGCACATTTTCTGATTATTAGATTAAAAATGATTCTTACTGAAGAAAATGGCTTTAGTAGCCTTTCAGTATCCTGTTGATGCTTTATGGACACTTTTACCAGCAACTAATCTTCTACATGTCCTGTAGGCCACAGGTGAGTGCCATATGCCTCCTTCCAGAGACAGTGGACAAACTTGTGGAGTTCTTAGGATTATTTGATGTCTTACATTCTTGAAGTTTGGGCATATGATTGGGTTAGCCTCAGAGGGGCTGGAGAGGCACTGGGATCTTAGAAAAGCCACATTAATTCTGGTTCCCTAAGCAAATGTTTTGTTGTCACTTGGAAATGTTTGACCTTGGGAAAGTTATTTCACCTTGCTAAGCCTCAATTTCCTTATCTGTAAAATGAGGATAAGAATAGTATTCATCTCATGGCATTGCCATGAGGATTTAGGAAATAAGCCCCAGGGTGCCTTACGTGGTGTCTGTGCTTAATCAGTGCTTAATACATATTATAATTACTAATTAATTTTATAATTATTACATATGGCTATTTAATATTATAGTTGTTTTAAGTATTAGGTATTATTATTGTTAGCTAATGTTAGTTAATGTTTAAAATATATTTTTTAAAAGATTTTATTTATTTATTTGAGAGTGACAGAGAAAGAAAGAGATTGGGGCGGCACTAGTAAGGGGAGGGGCAGAGGAAGATGGAGAAGCAGGCTCCCTCTTAAGCAGGGAGCCCACACAGCGCTCCATCCCAGGATCCTGGGGATCATGACCTGAGTCAAAGGCAGATGCTTAACCAACTGAGCCACCCAGGTGGCCCAGTGTTAGTTAATGTTCATCAGTATTATTGTAGTTGTTATAATTATTAGCTAATATTAGTATATGTGAGTCTGTGATGATTATGTGTCAGAATAATTGTCCAAGCCACAGAGGTGGAATAATTTCTCTCTTATCCTAAAGAAGGACAACTGATTATTCCCATGGTATCAGTGCTAGTGATTTTCCCTGGGTGGGGGGGACTTCACCCAGAAGATTCTTTGCAGGAGAGCCCCAGAGCAGCCGCCAGTGTGTGTGGTGGTCCGTCTGCAAACACTTTACTATTTGTTTCTTTAGTTTCTTTACTTTAAAAATGGATTCTTGCCTGTAACTTAGTCACTGAGGTCATATGATTTCTAGGGGATGAATGAAATAAATGAAAAAGGAAATGTCTTCTATAAAGGCTTATGCATATGCAGCTGTGTGCCATGTCTCTGAATGGTTGAGGATAAGGCAGTGTCACATGTTTTACCGATTTACAAAGGAACATAGTGAAGAGAACTTGGGAGTGGGAATAGGTCTGTGTCTTCCCAAAGGCCAGCACCACAGTGGGCTGGGGGACAAAGGGAGAGAGGACTGTCCTTGCTGTTCTCAAGATGCATAGCCCTTGGAACCATGACTTTCGAGGATAGACCCTGAGGGTGGCTCCTGGGTTTCTCCATCGTTTCCTCCAGCCTTGCTTGAGTGTAAATATAGTGGGCAAAAACTCTGCCCTTGAACGAAATGGATCCTGGTGTAGATCTTGGAAAATTCCTTAATTTATTGGTGCCTTAGCTTTGTTATTTTAAAATGGTGATCAGATTACTTAACCTGGCATGACAATCAGGACAAGTCAGTGAGATAACCCTGTGCAGGATCTCACGTTGTCCAAGATTCTCTGCCACACATCATGTGATGTTCCTTGGTTCTCACCAGACCCTGAGGAGGGTGGTGCTTTTCCCGTTTTGCAGACAAGGCCATTCAAGAGTGGACCCCTGCTCAGACAGCAGCCTTCTGAGCCAGGGGAGAAATGCAGGTCACCTCCACTCAAATGCAGTGTGCTTTTCACTAAGTGCAGTGACCTCGGTTGGAAAAGCTCCTAACTGTACAAGACAATAAAAGGAAGGTGCCAAACAAATGACTCAAAGATCACTTTGATACATTACAGTAACCAACAGTGGCCGGTGACTTCTGGAAAAGAACACTTTTTTTTTTTTAAAGGTTTTATTTATTTATTTGACAGACAGAGATCACAAGTAGGCAGAGAAGCAAGCAGAGAGAGGAGGGAGCAGGCGCAATGCCGAGCAGAGAGCCCAATGTGGGGCTCGATCCCAGGACCCTGGGATCATGACCTGAGCCGAAGGCAGAGACTTTAACCCACTGAGCCACCCAGGCGCCCCGAAAAGAACACTTTCTTAAGAGTAAATATAACAGGATAGGAAACACAGAGCTCTCAGCCTCTGCTGAAGTCCCAAAGACCCATAGTGACCCAGACATCAGGGACCCCAGATCCTCCAGCCTGTGGTGCTGGCCATGGCCATGGTGCTGTTGGAGGGAGAAGGGGCAGGAGGTGGGGAGGAGATGGTGTCTGTGGTGAGAACCACTGGGTGCCATGCATGTTTCTCCCTTGGGGCCAACAAAGGGAGGTGCCCTCTGGTAGCTGATGTCCTTGGGGGTCAGCTCAGGAGGCCACGTGGAGAAGAGCTGCACTTTGCCTGGGAGGGTCCGTGGGGCTCCTTGAATAGGAGGGAAGACTGTGGAAGAGGGGGCCCCCACTCAGGGTGGTCATCAGGGTATGGGCAGAGGCAACCATGTCACCAGGTGACCTCATGTACTCCTTGCACTGCTCTCTCCTCCTCTGGGCTCATCCTAAGACTCAACTTCAGCCCTCGGCAGAACTCAGGTGCTCCAAACATCGAGAACAGTGATGCCTTTTTTTTTTCATTATTTTATTTTATTTTATTTATTTATTTTTTAATTTTTATTTAAACATATAATGTAACCCCAACCCCCCCTCTCAACACCCCTCCCCCCACCCCTCTCAGTTTGTTTTATGACATTAAGAATCTCTTTTGGTTTGTCTCCCTCCCGATCCCATCTTGTTTCATTTATTCTTTTCCTACCCCCTTAGCCCCCACCCCCGTTGCATCTCCACGTCCTCATATCCGGGAGATGAGAACAGTGATGCCTTTAACCCAGTATAAAGTACTGGTGTTTGGGGAGGATAGAAACAGATTTTACTTTTCTTCTCTTTTTTTGAGGGGTGAAGGGCTGAGAAATAGCAATTAACACAAGGTCAAGCAATTAACAGTCTGTTAAGTTCCTGCAGATGCAATTGCTTGTCTTGCAGGAGGTAACAGCAGACAGATCTTCCCTCCCATTGTCTCCATCCCTCTTTGACTTTCTAACCGCAGAAACACAAGTCAGGGCTTTTTTTTTTTTTCTTTAAAGATTTATGTATGTATTTGGCAGACTGAGATCTCAAGTAGGCAGAGAGGCAGCAGAGAGAGGGAAGCAGGCTCCCCGCTGAGCAGAGAGCCCGATGCGGGACTCGACCCCAGGACCCTGGGATGATGACCTGAGCCGAAGACAGAGGCTTTAACCCGCTGAGCCACCCAGGCGCCCCACAAGTCAGGGCTTTGATAACCGTTTTTCATCTATTCAGAAATTGTGGAATAAAATGAAATCCTTCTGTTTCATCTCAAGTCTTGAGGCATGATTAATAGAGGTGGAAATAATGTTGGTGAGGCGGCCAGGCTAATTGGGCTCCCAGGAGGGTATTTGAGGAGGAAGACAGGGGTTTGGACAGAATAAAGGATGTTGCCTTCTGAATCTTTAACTAAAAGTAAACCTGCCTAAAGTGAAGACATCTGTACTCTTCAAACAGTTATCTCTGGAAATAGCCAAAGGAATAAGTAATTTATAGAGTGGCACAGATAATTATGGACAAGGTGGAAAGGATGTATAGAAAGCATGATTAATTAAAATAGTAATTTAGTTCCAACGACCTGTCATCAGGCCTGATGGGATTCTGTAATATTCAGAATTCGGCTGTGAAGCTATGGAATTTGGAGAGCAGGTTTGGTGACGAGGAACAGAAGGTCTGAGGGCTATGCTAGCTTAGCCTTGGGGGAGGACACATGGGGGAGAAATACGAGCTCCTCCTTTGCTTCTGATAAATGTGACACTCAGGAATGTGCCAAAAGCTTGTGCCAGAAGCTTAGGGGAAATTCCGTCACCCCGCACCTTTCTGTAGGACTTTAATTTTTATTTTTGTTCCCACTTGCTCCAGACTGAGTCTTACTGATTAAGTGTTGTATTGTAGCTAACAGTGGCCTTCAATTTATAGATCTAATGCTTTTAGACGCATTATCTTTGCTATGTTGATGGAACAAATATTACTTAAAAAGTAAATGTGTGATTACCATTTTTACAAACCTGGATACCTAACTTATATATACAATTTTACTTGTAATTTACATTTACTTGTAAAAATTATTTATATTCACTTATGTCATATTTATAATTCATAGAATATATATAATAAGGTTACCACCCAATTCTACATAATCTAAAACTTAATTTGGTTTTGGTTGTGACCTGCTTCCAGGGCTTAATTGTCTATATGTACCTTATTTTTCCTTATATTAAGAAAGAAATACTCTACACATGAATCATTGATAGACTCATTCATTTTGGTAAAAATGAATAAAATAAATTTTTACAAATCTATGAAAGGAATTGGGTTTTACCCAAAGAGGGGTCATTAAGGCTAGGCATGAGGTTTGCGATGGGCATGAGGCTTTTATAACGTTTGGGATTCTCAAATTCTAGTACCTCTGCTGATGAGTGAGTTACACGAGAATGACAGGGACCTCACACCCTATAAAACATTTTTAATGGCGGGATGCCTGGGTGGCTCAGTTGGTTAAGCGGCTGCCTTCGGCTCAGGTCATGATCCCAGTGTCCTGGGATCGAGTCCCGCATCAGGCTCTCTGCTCGGCAGGGAGCCTACTTCTCCCTCTGCCTCTGCCTGTGCTCACTCTCTCTCTCTCTCCCTCTCTCTCTGTCAAATAAATAAATAAAATCTTTAAAAGAAAAAAAAACCAAAAAAACATTTTTAATGGCTTGTTTTGATATGAGACAACATTCTATGGAGAGGATTTAACAAATTAAGATATTATTTTCATGTCAAAGAAAATCTCTAATATTTTATGCTTATTTTTAAGAAATGACTTATTTTGCCTCTTGATCATCTTCAGCATGTTCACTGCCTAGAATGTACAAATGAGTTCTTTGCATTTTTTCACCCACATAAGCAGATTATGAATTTGTTCACACTAAGAACTTGGTACACTGTCTTGTGCAGAGTAAAGTGGGTAAATAAGTGTTTATGATGTGGGTTGACCACTCTAGACCTCTCTCCCAGAGGCTCCCAAGTAGGGTCCATAGAATGGCACGTTGTTTATCAGTGTGTATTAAAGAGGGCACTGTGTATTTTGGGAGTGAATTCTTTGAAGAGAGAGAATGGTTGGAGTTATCTCTGGGGATGGAGGTCTGAACTGTGAAGAGGGCCACATTCCCGAGCAATAGTGGCTGGTAGACAAGAGCCCAGGGTGGGGAGAGGGGCACCAAGAGTTGTCTCTCAGGGAGGCTGGTGTCCCGGTCTCCATGTGAGTGGAAAGGAGAAATCTGAGGGAGGACAGGGTACTTTACTGTCCGTGTGTTGCTGATTGTGAGCTGGGAGACACAGCTACTGGCTTTTCCTGGTTTTTCCTCTGTCCTTTTGCCTTTCACTCATCTCCACATGGGCTTTCCAATCTCCTCTATTATTTCTGAAGGCACTTTTGTTCAATGTGACTCACATGCCCATTTTCATAACTGTTTAGTTGGGTGTACTTGGTATTTGAGTTTCGTGGTGAATTATCTTTTCAAACTTTCCTTTTTGCTCTTCTCCCAGTCCCCTTTCTTCATAACCAATTTTTATTTGTTTTTGTTTTTTTTGGCATTAAGGCTTAGTAGAGAATTTAAAAGCATATCAAATACCTCAAGTAAAAGCTATGATGAGGACATATCTATTCTTGTTAGGTTGATTATACCATGACTGAAACATTGGTGAGATTAAAATTTTAGAATTTATTATTTTTTTTAAAGATTTTATTTATTTATTTGACAGAGATCACAAGTAGGCAGAGAAGCAGGTGGAGAGAGAGAGGAGGAAGCAGGCTCCCTGCTGAGCAGAGCCCGATGCGGGCCTCGATCCCAGGACCCTGGGATCATGACCTGAGCTGAAGGCAGAGGCTTTAACCCACTGAGCCACCCAGGTGCCCCAAAATTTTAGAATTTAAACAATGACTCTGTTGACCCTTTATAACGAAGAGGTGTGACTTTATCGTTTTCCTTGTTTAAAAAATAGCAAGAGGTCACCTGGGTGGCTCAGTGGGTTAAGCCTCTGCCTTCAGCTCAGGTCATGATCTCAGGGTCCTGGGATGGAGCCCCGCATCGGGCTCTCTGCTCAGCAGGGAGCCTTCTTCCCTCCCTCTCTCTCTGCCTGCCTCTCTGCCTACTTGTGATCTCTCTCTGTGTCAAATAAATAAATAAAATCTTTAAAAAAATAGCAAGATTATTTGTGTTGTATGGTATAGTTGGAGAAAATATTTAATTTATGCAAATATAAGCAAAACATAAAAAACCCCTAGTCTAATAGTAATCTTTCTCTACTTTTGACCAGATTAGGAAGAAGCAGCAAGAAGTAGTAGGCTTTTTGGAAGCTAATAAGATCGACTTTAAGGAATTAGACATTGCTGGAGATGAAGACAATAGAAAGTGGATGAGGGAGAATGTTCCTGGAGAGAAGAAACCTCAGAATGGAATCCCCTTGCCCCCCCCAGATCTTCAATGAAGAGCAGTATTGTGGGGTGAGTATTTGGTTTCTTAGGAAATTCTTCTGCATATATGTTTATCAGAAATTGTTTAAAGCAGATTAATTTGGGGATGCCTGGGTGGCTCAGTCTGTTGAGTATCTGACTCTTGATTTTGGCTCAGGTCAAAATCAGTCCAGATCCACGTTCAGTGGGGAGTCTGCTTGAGATTCTCTCTTTCCTTCTCCACCTGCCTTTCAACCCAACTCTCTTTCTCTCAAAATAAAATAAATAAATCTTTAAAAAAGGCTAATTTGGAGGCAGCATTTGAACTTGTTGATGGTTTTCAGGACATTATCTATTTCTACTAATAATTAATATTTAAGATTCACAAAAGGATAGAAACAATAAAATGGTGATTTGGAAGCTCTTGGGATTATTTTAGGTCCCTTATTTTATTTTGAAGAGTGCAGGTCACTCGTTCAAAGTATACATTTCATTGGAAAGGAATTCTGATCAGCCTCATGATGTACACATTCATGAATCCAGGCAGACATAGGGTCGGTTTTCACTTTTATAAAGAATGATTTGCAGAAGTCAAATCCTAATACAGCTGCAAGGTAAATTTGTGGAAATGTATCTAGATAGTTTAAAAACTGTTCTGGACATTTTGATTACAACAGCAATTTTATTTTATACACTTAATAGTTCATTTCACCAGAAAATCACCTTTGTTCCCAGAGTTTACTGTTATGTTTAGTAAATCAAATTGTTGAAATGAAACATTTAGAAATGCTGGAGGAAGGGAGGAGAGGGGAGGTGGTGCCCTCAATAGGCTCAGAATAAAGAGGGAGAGTACAAGTAGAGGGAGCAGCAGAGGGAGGGAAAGGGAAAAGCAGGCTCCCCGCTGAGCAGGGAGTCCCCATGCGGGGCTCCATCACAGGCCCCCTGGGATCATGAACTCAGCTGAAGGCAGATGTTCACCCCACTGAGCCACTCAGATGGGGAAGCCAGTTCTAAGAAGTTATTGGAGATGCCAATAAGAATGCCCAAAGAGCAAGAGCCTGTGATAGAGAAAGAGAAGAGTTTAGCTATTAGATCAGTGAAATTATTCTCATTAATTTGAATCTCTGTTTCTCTAATTTTGCTTTCTCTGAAGAAATAATATACACAAGTTCAGGAAATGCCACAGAAGCTAAAGAAATAGTCGATAATAATTCATATTAAAGAAATATGGTCATATAGATTAAAACAAAGAGCCAAAAAAAAAAAACATTTAAAAACTCAAAGAACTTCAGAGCATGAGAGCCGACTTGGATTTCTGTCTATGTGAGTGAGGCTATCTTTTCCTATGTTTATAAGCTATCTTTTCCCCCCCTTATGATTTGCTATTTTTCTGTTGGGTTACAAGTAATATTTATTGGTTTGTAAGAGTCTTCATTAGTGAAGGAAAGTAGCCCTTTTATGACAATAGATGTTGCAAAATTTTTTCCTGTGTTTTTTTTTTTTTTTTTTTTGGGTTTTTTAAAGTTTTTTTTTTTTTTTTTAGAATGCAGAGCTTAAAACATTTTTTTGTGAGGACGAATTCATCAATCATTTTTCTTTATGTTTCCTGATCCTGAGTCTTACTTTCAAAAGTTTTCTGCACTCTGAAATTATCAAAAGAATAATTTCATTTTTTCTTCTGGTACTTTTCCAGTGAAAGTAGTATTTTAAATCTCTTACTTTTGCTTATTTTAATTGTCCTTTTAAAATAAGGTCAGTTAGAGTAAAGAAAATATTGACATATGTTGCTTTCAACCTATGTTAACTCTTAGGGTAAAAGTTCTTTTTTTTTTTTTTAAGATTTTTTATTTATTTATTTGACAGAGATCACAAGCAGGCAGAGAGGCAGGCAGAGAGAGAGGAGGGAAGCAGGCTCCCTGCCGAGCAGAGAGCCCAATGCGGGGCTCCATCCCAGGACCCTGGGATCATGACCTGAGCTGAAGGCAGAGGCTTTAACCCACTGAGCCACCCAGGCACCCCTCTTAGGGTAAAAGTTCTGCAATTAGTTTTTCTATGAAAAGAAAACCTCAAAGGCATTTCTTATCCCATTTTGGTGTGATCTAGTGATTTTTTTTATTTAAGTTGTGGAAGAAAAATAAAAGTTTTCCTCTTTCTTAAGAAAAAGACTTCTACTTTTTAAGAAGATTATTTTTTAGTATCTGAATATATATTTGCAATATTTCAGTATATATTATTTTGTAATTGAATATTTTGAATATCATTTTACAATCTTTTTTTTTAAGATTTTATTTATTTGTCAGATAGAGAGCGCAGGAGCGAGCACAGGCAGACAGAGAGGCAGGCAGAGGCAGAGGAGAAGCAGGCTCACTGCCGAGCAAGGAGCCCAATGTGGGACTTGATCCCAGGACGCTGGGATCATGACCTGAGCCGAAGGCAGCAGCTTAACCAACTGAGCCACCCAGGCGTCCCTACAATCTTTTCTTATTACAAGTATTGACCTAATGTGAGCCTATAAATTCTCCTTATTATTATTATTTTTATATTATTTATTTATTTTAAAGAGAGAGAGAGAGAGAGTGAGAGAGAGAGAGAGAGAGTGTGTGTGCGTGTGCGCGCGCGCCAGCAGGGGGAGGGTCAGAGGGAAAGCGAGAGAGAATCTGAAGCCAACTCCCTGCTGAGCTCAGAGCCCAGTTCAGCGCTTGATCCCAGGACACTGAGACCATGACCTGAGCCAAAATCAAGAGTTGAATGCTTAACCGATTGAGCCACCCAGGTGTCCTGAGCCTATAAATTATTTTATGTTTAACTGTTAATGTTAATTCTTTTCATTTCTGCTTTCAGAGAGGTATTAGTAGTGTATCTTATGAGCAGCTTTGCTAAATTTGCTTTTCTGTAGTCTGTGGACACTATTAACAAAAGTGCATTAATAAGGCAGAGGACTTGGTTTCCAGAAATAGTTAAAAATGATTATTTGTATTGTAGGTTCAGATTTGGAAAGGAGACTCGAAGGTTCCCAAGGCCCTGTCAGGTTTAAAATGGCTTGGATCTGGATGGTCAGTCCATGTGTCTTTCCATGAGCTTGACATGCCTCCTGTAAGAATAATTATTATTTATGTAGAATCACTGGTCTCGTCTTGAATGGTCACTCATATGCCTCGCCTGATGATGGTGGCAGGTAGCAGGAACCTCAAGGACGGGCAGTGGATTTCTCGCACCAGGGCAGTAAGGGGACTGGATGTTGATGGTAGTTCTAACGACCATCCTGTCCCTGCCAGTGCAAACTCCTGCTGCTCTATCTATGCAGAACGGATCAAGATACTATCCCGAGGGCATGGCCGACAACCGTTCACTAGAGAAAGGAGACACCCAATGGAAAGCCAGGCGCAGTGGAGGCCCGCTTACCCGCCTGGCAGAGGAATACTAACTGGTGATACGTGTCTGTCAATGCCAAGTTGGAGTCTGTGGGTCTTAGCCCAGGTAGAGGCTGGATGCCTGCCTGGGTCTGAACACCATCGAAGGGACCTTGGCCATTCAGCACAGGCAAGCATCCTCAGGACTGCGAGGGAGGCAGGAGACAAGCCCAGTTAGGGGGGGAAGGGCGTTCTCAGAGCGTAGATGCTACCGGATGAACTATTTCACATCACTAGAAACTCATTATGAAATGTATCGTGTGGTAAAAATACAGAGCTTAAAGGGGAATAACAAAATGCACAACTATGTGTGCACCAAACATTAAAAGAGCCTTAACACCTCAATCACCGTTTCCCTATTTACACGTATTTTGTTTTTTTTTAGTACTTTAGGTGGCTGGCCTTCATTCTACCCCACAAATTAGGCATTTCTAATTATTGTCTTTATAGTCAATACTTGTTGAGGTTTAGATTTACACACATATTTATTAATGTCTTTGCTCATGATTTCTTCTTGCATCCTAGGTAATACGTTTGGAATCACTTTCCTTTGGTCTAATATAGCCTTTAAGTTTCTTAGTTTCTTTAAGTGACTGTCTATTAGTGGTAAATTCTCTAAATTTTTGTTTGAAAATGACATTTTCCAGAAAAATGTCTGTTTTACTCTCATGTCTAAAAATGGTTTCACTGAAAAGCAAAGTTTCACTGGGTCTAAAATTCTGGGTCGATGGTTGTTTTTTTCTAAAGATATTGAAATTATGGGTACCTGGGTGGCTCAGTTGGCTAAGCGACTGCCTTCAGCTCAGGTCATGATCCCGGAGTCCCGGGATCGGGTCCTGCATCAGGCTCCCAGCTCCATGGGGAATCTACTTCTCCCTCTAACCTTCTCCCCTCTCATGCTCTCTCTCACGTAAATAAATAATATCTTAAAAAAAGATGTTGAAATTATGATTTTACTTTCTTCTGACTTCTGTGTTGGTGTTAAGAAGCCAGTTGTTAGTCTGTCATTCTTTCGTAAGGAAGCTGTCTTTTTCCTTGCCCCCTCTGCCTGACTCCTTCATTCCCTCCCTTGCTGCCCTCCTTTTAAAACTCCATACCTTAGGCTCTAGGCTTCATTCACTCCTGCCTTCACTCTCTGTGGCATCAAAGTGGACATAAAGATCTACTGGTTGTGTCAGAAACTCTGCCTTGGTATGTGCTTATTCTTAGAATCCCTGGTCTCACTTGCAATGATCTTTCCTTTATCAGCTCAGCAGGGTATCTATACTTCTTTTCTTAATCTGACTTCTTTAAAAAATTGTTTTTGAGATAGTGTTTCAGGGCATCTAACCTGCTATACTATCATAGTTGGTAGTTGAAAAACCATTTCATACTCATTATTTTCTATATCTATTTGTTAGGGTCAAGTAAAAAATAATGACAAATTGTTGTTCAGTCCTTGAAAGTTAGAAAAGCTATTTGGGGAAGAAAAAAGAGAGAGAGAGAGAAAAAAAAAAGAGAAGCTATTTGGACCTAAGTTGAAGCAAAAGACAATTCACTCAATGATAAGAAACATTTTCTGGGACACCTGAGTGGCTCCATCGGTTGGCATCTGCCTTTGGGTCAAGTCATGATCCCAGGGTCCTGGGATTGAGACTTGTGTCGGGCTCCCTGCTCAGCAGGGAGTCTGCTTCTCCCTCTGCCTCTGCCCATAACTCCCCCACCCCCACCCCCACTCATGCTCTCTCTCTCTGAAATAAATAAATCAAGTCTTGGAAAAAAAAAAAAAGAAAGCCTTTCTTGATTTGAAAGCTTCTAGAGTTGGCCAACTAGAGAAGCTAGAGATCTTTATGGAATTTTTGTAAAATGGAGTAAATTTACTTTATTGTATTTCATCTATTCTCTACTACTAGTAATGTGTTCTATCATATAATCTTTTTAAAAAGATTTATTTATTTGAGAGAGAGAGAGTGTGTGAGTACATGGTTGGGGGGAGTAGCAGAGGGAGAACAAGAGAGAGAATCTCAAGCAGACTCCCACTGAGCGTGAAGCCTGATGTGGGGTTCGATCCCATGACCCTGAGGTCATGACCTGGGCTGAGATCAAAGAACCCAATGCTCAACTGACCAAGCCACCCAGGCGCCCGTCTATGATGTAATCTTTAACATCCTGCGTATGCGTGCTCCAGGAATCCGTCCCAAATGACCACTTGCTCTTGATGCTCTGCCTCCTCCAGCTAAGACTTGAGACAGCTTACAAAAATGCATTCCGTGTAAGAGCGTACAATTAACCACTGAGTGAATCTGGGCAACTGGTAGGAAAATAATAAAGCTTTGGGTAAGATTGACACACAAGAATACATAACATTTCCTTCCTGATGTCGGTGGCCTGTATTTGGTTTTAAGCTTCTTAACACACGTGAGAGTAGAGTGGGCAGTGACACGACTAGGCCGGTTTGAGTACTCTGTGTTCAAGCTGGGTCAGACACTCTGCCCTTAGCGCGTGGAGAAACCGATCGCTGCCCCGACGTCGGAGACGGACAGTCGTAAAGTAGTCTGGGGAAGCGCTCCTATGTTTTAATGATATGAAATGAAACTCTTCTGGGCTCCTGACAACCACACTCTGAAGAGAGGGTTTAGTTAGGGCTGGACCCCTGGGTGGGCATGTGTGGGGGGTGCAGAGTGTGGCTTCACTGAGCTCCAGATTCAATCAGCTACCAGGTTTCACCACACGCTGTAGTTTTTCCCACTTTGCCAAAACAGGTGCCTCTGTAAGCCCCCCATGCCCCTGTGGCGGCTGGTATCAGAAGGTCTGAGATGGGTCCTGTCCCATAGAAGCTACTATAGTAACTGGAGAAATCCCATGTTGCCCTGGTCTGAGCTGGCCAGGGTCCAAATCCATGGGGCCAAATTTTAAGGAAACCAGCTACAGATATGGCACTTCTGGAGAACCCTTTCATTCTGTACATCTGAGTCTTGTCAGCGGTTCCTGAGCACACACAGGTGTGCGTGTGTGTGTGTGTGTGCACGAGTGTGTGCTCATTCTTGCTGCTCTGTATTCTGCACGGTGAAATGATAAATACGAATTTAAAGTTCATGGTTAGAGATTTCTTAACTTTTGGGGTTAGTCTTCTTTGACAAAACAAACTGGGATAAACTTTTGAGTTGTATCTTCTAAGTTAATAACTAATAAAAAAGATGAACTTAGGCAAATATTCTGGCTCACAATTGTGCAGTGGGGCTTAAACACTCTTTTTCTTTGCTTCCAGGATTTTGACTCTTTCTTCTCTGCAAAAGAAGAGAATATTATTTATTCATTTCTGGGCTTGGCTCCCCCTCCAGGCTCAAAGGTAAGCTTGAACACCCCACTGCATCTCCATACAAGTCATAATGAATGAAGCTAGAAATCAGCATCCAAGACTGTTTAATAAATGATGATCTCTACATTAACATAGTTTAAATATATTCCTTATTCTTATGAAGTCTTACACATGTGTAGCTTATTTTAGTTAATTTTATAATACTATATTACCTGTATTCTTTCTATTTAAAATGAGTTGACTTAGGTGCCTCGTTAGTGCAGTAGGTAGCGCATCAGTCTCATAAAACGAGTTGACTTTGCTTTTTTTTTTTAAAAGATTTTATTTATTTATTTGTGTGAGTGAGAGAGAGAGAGTGAGCACAGGCAGACAGAGTGGCAGGCAGAGGCAGAGGAAGAAGCAGGCTCCCTGCCAAGCAAGGAGCCCGATGTGGGACTCGATCCCAGGACGCTGGGATCATGACCTGAGCCGAAGGCAGCTGCTTAACCAACTGAGCCACCCAGGTGTTCCGACTTTGCTTTTTTAAAAAAATTTAAAAAATTTATTTATTTGACAGACAGAGATCACACATAGGCAGAGAGGCAGGCAGAGAGAGGAGGAAGCAGGCTCCCTGCTGAGCAGAGAGCTCGATGTGGGGCTCGATCCCAGGACCCTGAGGTCATGACCCGAGCCGAAGGCAGAGGCTTTAACCCACTGAGCCACGCAGGCCCCCCTTGACTTTGCTTTTTTAGAGAGGGGAAGGGTGAGATCCAGACACAAGAACAAGATAAATCAACCTTTTTTTTTTCTTCTGGTGTTGTCTTATCTTTGATTACACATAATTATGTCAGTTAAATACAGAACTAGGCTAATGAAGCCAATATCCTGAATTTGTCCAGTGGAGATCACCTGGCTCGGTCCATGCACTAGCCACTGCATCATTACTTCTCCCGAGACCCTCACACATGACTCTTCACAGGCCAAGACAAGTCCACATTAGTTTAACTCATTTATTCCTTAATTAATTTATTTGCTTGTACTCAGCTTCATTTCAAAAGAGATTTGTGATGACTGAGTCCAAATTAATTCTCATTGTAGGAGAAACAACTCAAAAGCCTACCTTATAGACATGGGTTTGTCTCAGAGGCATGTGGCTGGGCTGTCCTTCGTAGGTCAGCATTCTTCAGGTAACGCCATTCGGCACCTCTTAGTGCTTAGGTTAACATACGAAGGTCTAGCGGCAATTCCTTCTCCGAAGGTAACATGTAGATTTCACAATTGCTAATAAGGTTTCATAGGAGGAAGAAAATCTTCCCTTTTAGTGAAACACCTTTTTGGCTTTGACCGACTTAAATGCAACACATTTCATACATTCTATTCACAGTTTAAAAAAGGCTACTACAGGGGCGTCTGGGCATCTGGGTCAATGGGTTAAAGCCTCTGCCTTTGGCTCAGGTCATGATCCCAGGGTCCTGGGATCGACCCCTGCATCGGGCTTTCTGCTCAGCATTGAGCCTGCTTCCTCCTCTCTCTCTGCCTGCCTCTGCCTACTTGTGATCTCTGTCTGTCAAATAAATAAATAAAATCTTAAAAAAATAAAAATAAAAAAGGCTGTTACATGCGATTTATTCTTTTTTATTTGGCATAGAAGTTTGGTATGGGAGTTTTATTTGGTGTAGGTGTTTATTAACTGGCTCATGTTAGTTTACTTACTACATTTAAGACATGGTGCCTTGGTGTTAAGGTGCATTTCTTGGTGGGGACACTCAGGTCACTTGTGTCTTGAAGACGAGAAGGAAAGGGAGAGGGAAGACTGTTTCAGGCAAAGGGAATATCAAGTGCAAAGTCCCTGAGGCAGGAAAGAGTATGGAAAGTTCTAAAACTGCCATGAGGCCCACATTGCTGCAGTGAGGGGTGGAGGCACCAAGGAGTTGGGAGTTGCAGGTGGACATCCCATGGGCCATAGTGGTGCTTTGGATTCTGTCTTACAGTAATCTTATTTCCTTTTTGAAAAGTCATTTGGTTACTGTGGGATGAATGGATGAAAAGGGTGCAAACTCCCGTAGTAATACAGATGAGAAGTCATGGCAGCTTGGACTAAGGTGGTGGGATAGGATTGCATAGAAGTGGAATATTTTAGGGTCTATTTTGGAGGAAGAATTGGTAAGACTTGCTGATAGATTGAATGTGGGGGTGGGGATGGTGCTTCTGGTTGTTGGGTGTATACATTCACTTTGGTGGAGGACTGTTTTTACAGGGGTTGTTAGGTCTGAATGAGACATGTAAGCGAAGAAGTGAGGCAGGCCGTTGCAGATTGCTGTGTGTCTCACTGAGGCCTGGTTGAAGATGCACATGTGGGGTCTGCTAGCATAGGGAGGGAGCTAAAGTAAAGAAGGAGGATTGACAGGAAGGACGCCAGGCTTGGAGGTACTCCAAGCTTAAAGCTGGGTAGAGGAGAAGCAGAGGCCACCTGAAGAGGCCGAGATGGAGACTCTGAGTCAGGGGGAGACCAGGAGCATGTGGCCTGAAGGAGGAGCACTTTTCACAGAAGAGGGTCCAGTGCTTCTGAGAGATTGAGTCAGGTGAGGACAAACAAGTGACCATTGGCCTAGACATCCTGGAGGTCCTGCTGGCTGTGACAAAAATAGTTTCTGAGGAGGGGGGAAGACAGAAGCCAGGCTGGGCTGTCAAAGGAGAACAAACTGGTGGTGAGAAGGAGGGATTACACATGGTCAGTTATCTCTGGGGCATTTCCCACAGACAAGAGAATATGGCAGCGTCTGATTTTATTTATTTATTTATTTATTTATTTATTTATTTATTTATTTATATAGAGAGGGAGGGAGCAGGAGCAGGGACAGAGGTGCAGAAGGAGAGGGAGAGAGAGAATCTTTAGCAGGTTCCATGCCCAGTGCAGAGCCCAAAGCAGGGCTCCATCTCACAACCCTGAGACCATGACCTGAGATGGTGGCCTGAACCAAAATTGAATTGAATGCTTAACCAGCTGAGCCACCAGGTGCCCCAACATCAGATCATTTTAAAGAGTGCCTGCTCATTGCTGGGACCCTGAGTCATGGGTCATGGGTCATAGACAGAGGGATGGGGGTTGAGGTGCTCCACTATCTCGCACCTGCCACCTGCTGGATGGACTCCAGTTACTTCTCTGTCCCCCTTTCGGGACCCCAGAACAGTGGGTAGTGGAAGGAGAGTCTAGATTTTACAACTGAAGACCCAGTAGGGATTTTGTTAACATCAAGGATCTTCCCTTCCCTTCCCTTCCCTTCCGTTTCCTTCCATTCCGTTCCCTTCCATTCCCTTCCCTTCCTCTTTCTCTATCCCTCCCTCTGCTTTCTTCCTCTCTCTCTCCCTCCCCATCCCCCCTCCCTCCCTCCCCTTCCCTTCCTTCCTATCTTCCTCCTTCCTTCCTCCCTCCCATCCATCCATCCAGACTTTTCTATCCCATGTCAATAGTAGTCTGGCAAAGCTTAGAAAGGAGAATTTTCCTTTAACTTTTCATAAGTCAAACTCCTACATAGAGCCCCTCTCTGTCCCAGGAGTCACAGTGAACAGAGGGGCAGAGGGATAACAGAGCAGCACACCCTCTCCCTACTATAGCAGATCCTGGGTATCACATTCGCTTTGTTTCTTTGCTTGTAATGTTATGCTGCTGTTTATAATGATCACTTAAAACTGTCTAATACTTAGTTAAAAGGATGTATCCTGGGGCGCCTGGGACGCTCAGTGGGTTAAGGCCTCTGCCTGCGGCTCAGGTCGGGGAGCCTGCTTCCCCCTCTCTCTGCCAGGCCTCTCTGCCTACGTGTGATTTCTGTCTGTCAAACAAATAAATAAAATCTTTAGAAAAAAAAGAGGATGTGTCCTAATTGACTTATTATATTCCTTTATTTATTTTTGTTTTTTCTTATTCTTTTATTTTTAATCTTTACTTATTGTATCATACACTTGTTTCTATTGTAACAGCCTCATAAGAGTCATTTCACTAGTTCTTGTAATATTCTATCAAGTTGGTGTGTGCCATCATTTTCTTTATTGTGCTTATATTTTTGAACATTTGTGGCTCGCCTTTTTTTTTTTTGTAACCACAAATAACTCCACAGTAATTCTTGACATGGAACATGTCTTTCTTTTGGAGTATTTCCTGAGGATACATTCCCAGTAGTGCTTTTAGTGAGGCAAAGGTCCATGAGTGTCTTGAAATGTGCCTCCAACTCTCTCTCTAGTGGGCTAGGAACATTTATCCCTGTACAGCCTGGGGTACCAGCTTCACACCAAGACTGATGGGTGTGTTTAACCTCCTTGCTCTTAGGAGCATCAGATTCTATTTTAAAATTTAGTTTCTGATTTTATTGTTGCTATGAAAAGGAAGTATGGAGTGGTGATTTTCTATTTTAAGTGTGTCTTTGTAACCCAATGTGTATTTTCTCTCTCTTTTTAAAAATTTATTATTTATTTATTTATTTTTCTCTCTCTTTTTAAAAAAAGATTTTATTTATTTTTTTGACACAGAGAGAGACACAGCAAGGGAGGGAACACAAGCAGGGGGAGTGGGAGAGGGAGAAGCAGGCTCCCCACTGAGCAGGGAGCCCGATGACGGGCTTGATCCCAGGACCCTGGGATTGTGACCTGAGCTGAAGGCAAACGCTTAACCCACTGAGCCACCCAGGCGTCCCCTCAATGTGTAGTTTCATTTCTCTTTGAAAAGACTGTTATTTGAATATTAAAAAGTTAACTTTGCTCAAATTACTATGTGTGTCATATCATGAAGGTCTGATGGTGCCACAAGGATTATCACAACATGCAGGAGGCCCTACCTCGAACCTCCATGCCTCACCAGTCCTTTCTGGTTTGCCCCGGCACAGAATGCCCATGGATGGTGTGAGTCCGTCTGGGGCGTATGAAGGCGCTGCTCCATGTTCTGGCTAGATTTTCAGAGTTGCTGTTGGGGAACCTGATGCCAGTCTGTCTCTTGATCCTTTATTTGTGCTGCTTCTGTTTTTCTCATTTCTGGGAGATTTTAGGATCCTCTTTTCGGTTTTGAGGATGAGATCTTTTCCTTGTTATTTGTGCTGTGTGCTTGCTGGCCCTTGGAATCTGCAAAATCATGCCCTTTGGTTCTGGAAGGGGTTGAGGGGGGGTTACTACATCTGCTGTGGTTCATTCCTGTTAGTTCGCTGTTCTTTTCATTGTTGTTTTCAGAATTCCTCTTGTTTGAATAGTGGACCTTCTGGACTCATTCTCCAATTTTTTAATCTCTTCACTCCCATTTTCCACAATGTCTTTTTCTCCTTTCTGGGATATTTCTTCTACTTTCTAATCCACCTTCTGTTTTTTCCCCAATCATCACTTCTGGCAAGGTGGTTTTGTTTTTGTTTTTGTTTTTTTTTTAAAGATTTTATTTATTTATTTGTCAGATAGAGAGAGAGCGCAGGAGCGAGCACAGGCAGACAGAGAGGAGGCAGAGGGAGAAGCAGGCTCACCGCCGAGCAAGGAGCCCGATGTGGGACTCTATCCCAGGACGCTGGGATCATGACCCGAGCCGAAGGCAGCTGCTCAACCAACTGAGCCACACAGGCGTCCTGGTTTTGTTTGTTTTTGGGGGGGTTTGCTTTGTTTTGTTTTCTTTGGCCCTTATTAAATAGCTTGTTATACAGGTTCATTATTTTCCTTAACTCTGAGTTTGTTAAATATGGTTTTTCTCTGTACGTATTTCTTCCAGTCTCTGCATTTCCTGTTTTTCTGTGTTTCCTTTCTGTTTCCTTTTTATTTTTCTGTAAGATGTCTCCTAAGATGTCTGGGGACCCTTGCTTATTTAAGAACAAGTGGCTAAAAAGTTGAATGGATGGTCTAGATCCATGGTCATAACTTTCTGCGGGGTAGGCTTTACTGTAGGATGACTTAGAGACGATCTGTTGGTTTTCTGTTAGGGATCTGCGACTGCGAGCTTTTGCTGTTGGTTTAGGTTTGTTTCTCTGTTTCCCTCTGCTCCTCTCCCTGCTCATACTCTCTCTCTCTCTCAAATAAATAAATAAAATATTTTTAAAAAGGCAAGTATCATTAACTATTCTTCTCTTAAGTCCTTTCCATACTAATTCAGTTAATTAGTCAGTTAATTCTGTCTAATTTACTTCTCAGTTATATAATGAATTTAAATGTTTTATTTTTGGTTGTCTTAAAAATATAATACTGAGATGTAATTCAGACATCATAAAATTCACCCAGTGGAAGTATGAAATTACTGGCTTTTTAGTATAGTTACATTTGTGCAACCATCATGATCTACTTCCAAAACATTTTCATCAGTTACCCCCAGAAAATCCAGGACCCCTTAGCTATTACACTGTACCCCTCAACCTAACCATGCTCGCAGCCCTGGGGAACCACCGATATACTTCTTCTATATAGACTTCCCTCTTCTCAGCATTTTGCAGAAATGAAATCACACAACATTTTGTTCTTTCTGATTGGCTTCTTTAACTGAGCATAATGTTGTCAAGTTTTATTCATTTTCTAGTATGTGTCAGGACTTCTTTCCTTTTTATGCAGAATAATATTCTATTGTATGGAGAGACCACATTTTACTTATCTGCCTACCAGTTGATGAGTACTTGAGTTGTTTTCATTTTTGGGCTATTTTGAGTAATGCTGTTATGACCATCTGTGTATCTTTTGCTTTGTTTCATTTTAAATGGTAGTATTTTGTATTATAAGCTGCTGTGCAGTAGAAACACTTGTATAGCTTTAAAAATTCAGATGCCAGAGTTCTACGTTTGACCTGCTGATTCTGAATTACTGGGAAAGGCCTGAAGATTTTCATTTAAAAAAAGGTCTTTGGTTGATTCTGATGCACACTTCTTTTTTGGGGGGGGAGGGCAATCTGTTTTTCTAATTAACATATAATATAATATTTGCCCCAGGGGTACAGGTCTGTGAATCATCAGGCTTACACACATCACAGCACTCACCATAGCACATACCCTCCCCACTGTCCATCACCCAGACACCCTATCCCTACCCTCACCCCCCATCAACCCTCAGTTTGTTTCACGAGATTAAGAGTCTCTTATGGTTTGTCTCCCTCCTGATCCCATCTTGTATCACCCCCCCCCAACCCCATGACTTCCCGCCCTGCCTCTCAAATTCTTTGTATCAGGGAGATCATAGGATAATTGTCTTTCTCTGATTGACTTATTTCACTTAGCATAACACCCTCTAGTTCCATCCATTCAAATAGCAAGATTTCAGTTTTTTGATGGCTGCATAGTATTCCATCGTATATATATACCACATCTTTTTTATCCATTCATCTGTTGATGGACATCTAGGTTCTTTCCAGTCTGGCTATTGTGGACATTGCTGCTATAAACAGTCGGGTCCACGTGCCCCTTCGGATCACTACGTTTGTATCTTTGGGGTAAATACCCAGTAGTGTGATTGCTGGGTCGTAGGGTAGCTCTATTTTCAACTTTTTGAGAAACCTTCATACTGTTTTCCAGAGTGGCTGCACAGCTCTGAGGCACACTTCTGTTTAGCAACCACTCAACGAGGGACTCATTTAAATATGCACATACATGTCTCTGGAAAATGAATGTGATGCCCTGTTTGCTTTAGTTAAAGAACTCAAATGTTACAGAGCAACTATGAGGTTGCTTTGCTTCCCTCCCTCCCTGGGGACCATCAACATTGTTGCGAGATTACAGGGTTCTTGTCTCAGAGAGTGGAAGAATGAATCTCCAGACACAAAATGGCAAAGTGAAGTGAAAGTTTATTAAGGAAGGTGTGAGCAGAAAGGAAAGAAAAAGCTCTCTTGAGTGAGGGGGTCCTGAATGGGCTGCCGCGGAGGGCTTCTAGTGGCAGTTTTTCCTAAAAAACTTGACCAGGAAGCTTGTGGCTGCCTTGAGATTCTTGTGCCATCTTGGTTTGAGTGTGGACTATTGATAACATCCTTAATGACTGCCTTCTTTGAAGTCTGGCCATGTTCTGTAGTTACAATGTAATTACAGAAAGTGATGCTCCCTCACATCAGGGCCAGGTGGTCCTGTCTATTCCCTTATCTCTTGTTGTCGCTGGCTTAGCTTCTTCCTGCCAGGAGTAGTCCCAGAGCCTAGCCAGGGGCCCCCTCCTCTCCCTGCCTATACTGAACCCTTTCCTTACTCAACATCATGAATTAAAAAAAATTAGATATAAAACTAGATATATAAACTGTATATTTATCTCCACGAGCAATGTGTATGTTATTTTGTACTTTTTAAAAAAAGATTTTATTTATTTATTTGTTAGAGAGAAAGCGAGCACAGGCAGACAGAGAGGCAGGCAGAGGCAGAGGGAGAAGCAGGCTCCCTGCCGAGCAAGGGGCCCCATGTGGGACTCAATCCCAGGACGTTGGGATCACGACCTGAGCCGAAGGCAGCTGCTTAACCAACTAAGCCACCCAGGCGTCCCTGTTATTTTGTACTTTTAATGCTTAATTGGTATCACATTTTTTAGAATGTTCTATAGCTGGCTGTTTAAAAAACATTATGTTTTGAGATATATCCTACTAATATATGTAAATCTATTTCAGCCTCTGCTAAATTTTATCTTGTCCCATTTTAAAAAATATCTAATTTCAGTTCTTATATCCTGCCCTGCTCTGTGCTTAAGTCTTGTCATATTGCATGAAATTCTCTTTAACCAAGTGAAAGAAAGGTCTGGCCATGGAATTATAAAACCCAGCCTAGAGAGAGCTGAGAGACCATCCAGTCCAGTTTCTTCTCTTCCCAGAGGAGGGGCTTGAAGCTCGCAGGACGTACATGATCTCTGCAGATACTGCACTAATTAGCAGCACGGATTGTGCTGGAACCTCTGCAGTTGTCAGCATTGCTTGGATTTATAGGTGTTTATGCATGCACATGTGGGGAAAGTCCTTCAAGTGTCCTTTGGGAAGACAGACATTTGATGATTTATGGAAATGATATTATTTGCCACAGTGTCACTTTGTAGTAAACAACGCTGTGGATAAGTATCAGCAAGGAAATTAATCTCACCCTCAAAATAGACACTCTTGAACAATTAATTACATAGACAACATATGCTTATAAAATGATATTAAGTAGCATACTCAGCATTTTTGCTTTTGGAATATTGTTCTTGTCTAAGGCAGGCTGTACGGGGCAAAGTATGAGGCCAGTTTTCCCGACGAGGGATTTGCCAGTAAGCACTGGCTCCTTAAATGCAACCTTAGTTCTCTAAAACCATCTGGTCATATCTGATTAAATGAGCATCATTGTTAATAGCACACTTCTGGCAAGGCTTTGGGTGTATACCCAGTTTCCAGTTATGTTCTGGCAAAAAGGATCACATTCTTAGGGAACCTAGGCAGAGAACTATATTGCCATGAAACACAGAAAGACTTAATAAGAATTTTCGAGTTCCGAAGGGCTCAGGCAGAGGGAATATCATTTACAAATGTCTCATTTCAATGTATAAAAATAGAGTCTGCCACATTGTTGTGATTTATAAAAAGCTTAAGAGGAAAGACAGAAGGTTTCCTTATATATCCAGAAAATAGGACATTAAAATAACATCAACAGTAAACCAAACAAAAACTGTACTCATCCTTCACTGATTCATTCAGTTCTATGTAATTAATTTTCATTCTGCTGGATCTGAGGTTGTAGTCTCATGTATCCATCTGCTTCTCAGCTAGAGTTCTGGAAATCCTGACTCAGTTCACTGGTATGGTCTCAATGATCTTTAAGTATTGCCATCAGAAGCCTATAGCCCAAAGTACCTGGCATATAGTCCTTTTCTCGGGGGCTCTGGGTCATTCTATGTGACGATTGAAGCAGTCTGGCTTGTAGTGGACTGCAAAAGCTTTCAGGGAAACAGCAGAATGAAACAAGCTAAGAAAAACATCTGTGGGGATGCCTGGGTGGCTCAGTGGGTTAAGCCTCTGCCTTCAGCTCGGGTCATGATCCCGGGGTTCTGGGATCAAGCCCCACATCGGACTCTCTGCTCTTCGGGGAGCCTGCTTCCACCCCCCTCTCTCTGCCTGCCTCTCTGCCTACTTGTGATCTCTGTCAAATAAATAAATAAATAGAATCTTTAAAAAAAATCTGTGGATGTCAGAAGACTTAAAATAACTGTGGTTAATTTTTTAATGATATTTTTTGAAGATAAAAGTCTTTATGGGGATTCTAACAAGAATAAGGCACCTGATACGAAAATGTGGTTGTTTCTCTGGCATGCAAAACAAAACAATAAACTCAGTCCAAAAAGTTTTAGATAAGATATCTATAAACATAATCACTAAGCCTGTTTTCAAAGTTAGAAAACATTGTATCTTATTTGTAAAAAAACGGATGAATGGAGGAAAACTGCTGATATAAGATAATTATCCAGAAACATATTATACAATGAATATACCAAGCAATGTCCCATGAAAGATACCATGAATGCCAAGCACATGCTCACCATGTATGGTAGGAGTATATTGAGAATATCAAGTGAGTTGGGACGCCTGGGTGGCTTCAGTTGGTTAAGCGGCTGCCTTCGGCTCAGGTCATGATCCCAGTGTCCTGGGATCGAGTCCCACATCGGGCTCCTTGCTCAGCAGGGAGCCTGCTTCTCCCTCTGCCTCTGCCTGCCTCTCTGCCTGTGCTCACTCTCTCTCTCTAATAAATAAATAAAATCTTAAAAAAAAAAAGAATATCAAGTGAGGAGAGTCATAGATCTGGACTAGGTCCTAAACACCTACATATTAATACAACTGTATGAGTAGGTGATGGGAATCCCTAGGTGAAAACTACTATTCTAGAACATGCTAGATTGAAATGAAGGAAGTAAAGATATGATCAATTTGACATTTAAAGCAAATTACTGAAATTATGATTGATAACCTATACTGTGGTTGTCAAATGGCAGGCAAGGAAGCACTATGATCAACGTCTTTTTTTTTTTTTTTTAAGATTTCATTTGAGAGAGAAGGAGAGGGAGAGAAAAATCACCAGCAGACTCCCTGTTGAGCACAGAGCCCATTTTGGGGCTCGATCCCATGATCCATGAAATCAGGACCTGAGTTAAAACCAAGAGTTGGATACTTAACCAGCTGAGCCACCAAGGTGCCCAGGATCAAGGTCTTTTATACATTATTTTGGTCAGGAGAATATTATTAAGATATCAATAACAAACATCCACTTACATATGTAATTAGATTTCCTCTGGCTGATGGAAATGAGGACAGTCATGCCCACATTAGAGCATTACGTTCACACAACGCTGTGTGACTACTGCATGGCAGAAACCCTTCATCACAGGGAGTACTGTTCTTCTCACTGTGGCCATCCAAGGAGGTTCTAACATTCCCAACAGCAAGGCTGCAGAATTTGGGGCTCCCTCTCTCCTGTCCAGGATTCTGTCCTCATTTCCTAGTAGCTATGGTTACCCCAAGTTCTGTTTCCTGATTCTTCAGTTAAAAACCCCCAAGTTTTCTGTTGGTTTTATCTTCCCAATAAGATTTGCTTATTCTCAGACTTAGGCCTCCCAAACAGTAACTCACTCAGTGTCATTGTCGTCTTTCCTTTTTTCAAAACCATCTTAGCCATTTTTAAGTGCATAGTTCAGTAATGTTAAGTATATTCATATTGCTGTGCAAAAGATCTCTAGAACTTTTTCACTTTGCAAAAGAAAAACGCTATACTCATGCAACTGCTAATTTCCTCCTCTCCTCCGGTCCCTGGTAACCAACATTTTATTTTCTGTTTCTATAAATTTGACTATTTTATTTTTATTGTTTGTTTATTTTTAAAGATTTTATTTATTTATTTATTTGACACAGAGAGACACAGCTAGAGAGGGAACAGAAGTAGGGGAAATGGGAGAGGGAGAAGCAGACTTCCTGTAGCACAGGGAGCCTGACACAGGGCTTGATCCCAGGACCCTGGGATCGTGACCTGAGCTGAAGGCAGATGTTTAATGACTGAGCCACCCAGGCACCGCTAAATGTGACCATTTTAGATATCTCATATAGGTAGAATCAACAACATTTGTCTTTTTGCGAGTGGCTTATTTCATTTCACATCATGCAATCAAGGTTCATATGTGTGGTGGTATGAGATAGGATAACTTTTCTTTTTAAGGCTGAATAACATTCCAGGTATGTACATACAACATTTTGTTCGTTCACTCATTCATGGACATGGATTGTACCTACCTCTTGGCTATTGTGAACGATGCTGCTATGAGCATGGATATACAAACAATTTTTATCATTCAAATGTCAAGTTTCTCTTGAGTCTTCTTGCCTTGGCTCATTTTCCTCTTATTTTTTCTTTTGTTTGCTTGCTTATTTGTTTGTTTTTTTTAAAGTAGGTTCCAACGACCCAACATGGGGCTTAACCTCACGACCCTAGATCAAGAGTTGCGTGCTCGGGGCGCCTGGGTGGCTCAGTGGGTTAAACCCTCTGCCTTCGGCTCCGGTCATGATCCCAGCGTCCTGGGATCGAGCCCCGTATTGGGCTCTCTGCTCAGCGGGGAGCCTTCTTCCCAACCCCGCCCCCCCCC
>RCUC01162025.1:0-10170 GCA_003697995.1 Taxidea taxus jeffersonii
GGGGTTACATTATATGTTTAAATAAAAAAAGCTTAAATAAAAAAAATTAAAAAATAAAAAATAAAAGTAATAATAAATAAATAAAGAAGATGTGGTAAATATATATACAATGGAGTCTTCCTCAACCATCAGAAAGAATGAGGTCTTGCTATTTGCAACGACATGGATGGAACTAGAGATAGGTATGATGCTAAGCAAAATAAGTCAGTCAGAGAAAGACAAATACCATGATTTCACTCATATGTGGAATTTAAGAAAGAAAACAGATAAACATAGGGGAAGGGAAAGAAAAATAAAATAAGATAAAAACAAAGAGGGAGGCAACCCATAACAGACTCTTAGCTCTAGGAAACAGAGGGTTACCGAAGGGGAGGTGGGTGGGGAGATGGGGTAAAAGGGTGGTGGGCATTAAGGAGGGCACATGATATGATGAGCACTGGGTGTTATATGCAACTGATGAATCACTAAACTGTACCCTGAAACTAAAACAAGCAAATAACAACAACAACAAACCATCGATAGGGTCCTAAGCCCTGCTAAAAGGAAAGTGCTGGTCCTGCCCTCAAGACACCTGCAGCCCGGGGCACCAGCGTGGCACAGTTGGTTTAGCATCTGACTCTTGGTTTGGGCTCAGGTCATGATCTAGGGGTCATGGGATCGAGCCCCACATCAGGCTCTCACTCAGTGAGGAGGCGGCCTGAGATTCTCTCTCCTCTCCCCTCCCCACTTTCTCTCTCTCAAATAAACAAGTCTTTAAAAAAAAAGAAATTGAAGCTGGTGTTGACCCGAGTCTACCAAAACTGCAACAAAGTCCCTAGTCAGTTCAACTAAAGATTAGATTAACTCAGGCCCCTACATTTACTTTCTGGAAATAAATACTATTTTCCTCTCCCATGTTTTTTTACACATAATTGCCTGATCTAATATTAAAAATTATGGCACATTCAAAGAAGGAAGAAAATGTGGGCTGTGCTTGAGAAAGGAAATAATCAATAAAAGTGGACCCAGAGATGGCCCAGACAGTGGCCTTATCAGACCGGGACATTAAAATAACTATAATAAATATGTAAAAGAACCTAGTAGGTAAAAAATGGACAATGCATAAATAGATGGGCAATATCCCGAGAGAGCAGGAAATTATAAAAAAGAAACAAATAGAAATGTTAGAAATAAAAACACAACAGAGGTGCCCAGGTTGCTCAGTCGGTTAAGCAACTGCCTTCAGCTTAGGTTAGGATCCTGGGGTTTGGGGATTGAGACCAGTGTCCCCCTGGTCAGGCTCAGCAGGGAGTCTGCTTCTCCCTCTCCCTCTGCCCCCTCCCACCACTCATGTCCTCTCTCTCTCTCACACATAAATAAATAGAATCATTAATAAAATAAAATATAATTAAAAATTAAAAACATAACAGATATGAGAATCATTCAATGGACTCAGCAGACGAGACACAGCAGAGGAAAAGAAATCAGAGAGCTAGTAGACAAGCCAACTGAAATTCTTCAAATTAAATCAAACAAAGGTGGGGAGGGGCGGAATGAGGTTAAAAAAGAGAGAATCTGAGTTCTGTGGGACAGTAATAATAATGACCTACGATCATGTATGAAATGGAGTCCCCAAGGGAAAGGGAGAGTGGAACATAGGGAAAATCCGAAGAAATAATGGTTGCAAAATTTCTTGGATTAATGACATTAACTCACAGATTCAAGAATCTCAGGGGCCTCCCAGCAGGATAAACATGAAGAAAACCTTTCCTGGACACAACAGAGCCAATTGTTAAGAACCAAAGAGAGGCAGCAAATCTTAAGGAACATTCACAGAGGGGGAAAAATTGCTTTAAGAGAAATAATAATGCGAGGGGCGCCGGGCAGGGGAGCGGGGGCTCAGTGGGTTAAGCCTCTGCCTAAGCCTCTGCATTGGGCTGGGGTCCTGATCTCAGGGTCCTGGGATCAAGCCCAGCATTGGGCTCTCTGCTCAGCAGGGAGCCTGCTTCCCACACTTCCCTGCCTCCCTCTCTGCCTACTTGTGATCTCTGTCTGTCAAATGAATAAATAAAATATTAAAAAAAAAAAAAAGGAGAGAAAGAGAGAAAAATAAGGTTGCAAATGATGGCTGAATTCTCTCAGAAACAAGGAAAACCAGGAAACACCAGGCCTGCACCTTGACAGTGCTGCAAAGGGAGGGGTGGGGGAGGGGAACTGACCCACCAAACTTCTGTGTCCAGCCAAATCTTCCCCCTGGAACGGAAGGCAAGGTAAACTGGGAGAATTCATTGCCAATAGACTGTCGCTGGGAGCAATGCCTGCAGAAAGTTTGCAGGCTGAAGGTGCATGACACCCACCAGAAGCAAGACTGCAGACAAAATGAAGGGAACTGGGTGCAAGAAATACGTGGGTTCAGACCACCTCAGCCTAAAAGCATGGCTTTTGTCCCCAAGCCGTGGTCACCAACACGTTGCCCTCTTGTGACGGGAGGTGGGGACCTGTCCCTAAGGCGTCAAGGTTAGCCGCGGTCTCTAGCTCTGTTGTGACATCGGTGAGCTGGTCCCCTACAGACACCGCTCCTGGGGGTCGTCCGTTCTTTCCCCTTGACGACGGTCCTTCCGTACAGACCTTTTCAGAGGGAACCTTTTCAGAGGGAAACCTGGGACGCCACCTGCCTGTGTCCTGGCAGGAGCTGGCGAGTCTGAGAGACCCCAGAAGGGCAGGCGCCTTGGGGTGGGGCCGGCGGCGGGGAACCAGAACTCAGATGGGCTGTTTTCAGGATTTGTGATGCATGGAGAGCACAAAGTAAATGTTAAGAATATGTCAGCATTGCTATCATGTCTGTGTGTGACTCATAGAGTGCAACAAAGACCCACTTTTTAAAATTTGTGCCAGTTGGATTTCATTGTCAGCTTTCATCAGATAGGTCATGTTCTTAAAATTTATTCATGACTATGAAAAGATCACACACACACACACAAAAAACACTGACAATGAGGGGGGCCTGGATGGCTAAGTGGGTTATGTCTCTGCCTTCGGCTCAGGTCATGATCTCAGGGTCATGGGATCTAGTCCCTCATCGGGCTCTCTGCTCAGGAGGGAGCCTATTTCCCCCTCCCTCTCTGCCTGTTGCTCTGCCTACTTGTGAACTCTCTTTCTCTGTCAAATAAATAAATAAAATCTTAAAAAAAAAAAAAAAGTGAGAGCTGAGGCAGAGGGAGACTAGGGATCCCCCGGAAAGGCTGCTCCCAGGGCCCCTGCCAGTTCCAGCACCATTGAAAGCTACCTTTTGGGACCAAGAGAGAGCACTCTTGGGAGCCTCTGTGAAACAGGCCCAGTGTATGTGTGTGATTATCCCTCAACAAATATATGAAGCTCTGCTTTGGGGACACGTGTCATAGATCCACAAAAAGAAATCCGTAGAAAAATTATGGACCTAAAAAACTCTGTAGGGACCTCACTAGTGCTAGTTACTTTTGCTGCTTATATTTATGAAGAAACCCTTCAAATTACCAAAAAAGGTGACCCAAATAGGGACAACATAAACATGCTTTTAATGTCACTAGTGTCCAGATGGCTACAGTTTAGTTGCAATTAAATTCACAACAAATGAAATTACAAAATGCAGCTTCTGTCCCCATGGGATGATTTTATGGCTTTTGTATCCGTTTTGCCAAGTATATTCTCAACGTGGAGGCCTACCTAGTGATCAAAATCACCAGATACTAGGGAAGGAGCTACACTGAAAGACATTCAGGTTCTTGGGAATTTTGGCTTTTTTCCCCCTATTTTACTTTTTCTAAAAGAAAAATGTAATTTGTTTTTTGCTTGTATTGCCAGAGAAACATGGAAGGACTCTTCATTTTATTTGCATTTGAAAAGAGGTCGTAATATCACACTGTGGATTCTCACTCCTGTTCAGATGTTCTGAGCCACAGGGAACACGGCTCACAAACACTCAAATTCACAATGTGGCTGCTGACATCATAGGGAATTATTTTATTTCCCATTGGCCAAATATTGGTGGGGGGAACATCAGATATTGAATACAACTCTACTAAATATTAACATCTCTTAGCATTTATAACACATTGTACTCTGGTATCACCCGTGGTGCTGGAAGAAAAGATATTTTTTCTAGGTTACATAAATTCTTGATTTTCATCACAGAGGGCTCATAAAATCATACGTGTCTTAATTTTACACACAGACAGTGGCATGAACTGAAAGGCTTTAGTTCAGCCACTCTTGTGAATATATTCCTATAGAAATCCCCCAGACTAACATTAGACTGATGCTTTAATTTTGCCAGAAATGTATAAAATTCAGGAAAATGATAACACCGGGGACATTTGATTTCAACAGTCTAATTGGTCCTAGATTGTTAATTTCTTAAAACCACAAATCCTCCTATTTCTTTTAGACATATTTTGCCAGGAGGTATCTATAAACACTAACATAATTCCTGATGGTGTGAAGGCACTGCTATAACATATTTATGGAATAGTGTAACTTCTGAAATTAAGGGACCAGTGCTTCCAACTGTTTGTGCATTGAGGATATTAACAACAAGCAAAACCTGACCATTTATTATCCCAGCATCCTTTCAGCTCCAATGTAATATGTCCAAAAACAAAACTGCTCATTTTTCCTGCCAACACAAACCGGTTTCTCTGGTGTCATCCAGCTTAGCCAGTGGCACCCCCAATCCACCCAAAAATGTCTGCTCAAGCCAAAGGCTGAGCAGTTATTCCTGACTTCTTAATTTCTGTCACACCTGACATCCAATTTAGTAGCAAATTCCTTTGGCTCCATCCTTCCCAATTATCCCTAATCCAGTCACTTCCCCCCTCCCTAATCTCCCAGCCCTCTGGTCTAAACCATCATTCTTTCTAGGCTAATCTACAGCAGGTTACGTCCCCTCTTGCGCTTGGTACTTAGCCTGTTCTCCCCAGAGCTTCGAGGGTAATCCTTTTAAAAGACGGATTAAATTGTTTCACTCTGCTGTGGCTTCTCCATCCCATTAGAATAAAGCCAACTTCTTTCCATGGCTACAGGGCTCTAAATGACCTGCCCCTTGCTTACCCCAGAACCTAATGCTGTCTCACCCTCCCGCTGGCTCATTCGGTTGCACCCAAGCAAGCAACCTTCCCATCCCAAGAGGGCACCAAGCATGCACTCACCCCAGGACTTGGCCTGTGGGGTCCAGCTCCTTGGACTGTACTTCGGATAGGCTCTTGGCTCATAGTCTTGTCCTCTTTTGGGTCTCTTCCCATGTGACTGAGTCAGAGAGGCAGTCTCGACCACCCAGCTAGAGGAGCATTTATATGTCCCTCTCTAACCCAGTGGTTCTCAGTTCTGGTTGTGCATTAGACCTACCTAAGGAGCTTAAAAATCCATTTGCCCAAGCTGTACTCCAGAGCAACTAAAATAGAATCTATCCAGGTGGGATGAAGGCTTCAGCATTTCTTAAAGCTCCCAGGTGCTGGGAGTCCTGGGTGGCTCAGTTGGTTAAGCCTCTGCCTTTGGCTCAGGTCATGATCCCAGGGTCCTGGGACTGAGTCCCACATGGGGCTCCTCACTCAGCATGGAGCCTGCTTTCCCCTCTGCCTGCTGCTCCCCCTGCTTGTGCATGCTCTCCCTTTCTGTCTTGACAAATAAATAAAATCTTTTAAGAGAAAAGTTCCCAGGTGTTTCCAGGGTTTAGCCAACCTGGAGCCCCACTACTTGGACTCCTGACCTTGCTTCATTTTTCTTCATAGCACTTATTACATAATTACTTAATACATAGCATTATGCATTTGTTCGTTTTCTGGAATTTGCTCTGGTGTTAAAAGGCTTCCTGTGTTTCATTCACTGCTAACATGTGAGGACCTAGGACAGTTTCTTGCAAATTACAGGAATTCTTAATTAATTTCATAAAAGGGCATTCCACCCACCGCCTAAACAGAAAGAAGATAGCATCAGAAATAAGAACATAGTCCTTTCCAAGAAACAAAGTTTGACTTTATGCTACTTTTTTTTAGCTTTGAGTGCAAAAATACCGCGATGTTATGTTGTGTGTCATTTGATTATTTTCCTTTAGATATGTTTCTAACATGGGAGTCCATATTTAACACTACAGGAGAAGTAGAACTAAAAAGCCAGCTTGCTCAGTTACTTCGTTTTTAATGCCATACCAAAAATGGGAGCAGCATTCTCTACTATTTTTTACTAAACCTGAGACAGTCTTCCAAGATACCAAGAGGCGCTCAGAAGACCAGACCGCACTCCTCACACTATCCAAAGCCGAGGGCTTCGAGCCAGGTATTGGTGATGGCTGGGCGGTGGAGGCTCTGCCACATCGTTCCAGCTCGAGTAGCCAAACACCTGGCAGTGTTCTTTCCCTTGGTCCTGGGGAAGTGAGGTTGGGACTTTCGGGGAGGGGGAGGAGGCAAGAGAAATGGATATAATCCTTCTGAGTACACAGTTATCTAGGAAGAAAAGCACATTCCTCACCATCTTGAAGGGGAAGAGGCAGGTATCACAGGTGAATGAAGCCTAGTACTGGTTTCCCTTAGTCTGTTAAACAAAAAAGAAACTTCCTCTCCCACTCCCACCAGCAGAGAGATGAACAGATAAAGCTGTCTGCATGGAGTTTCATCCTCTAACAAGTGTGATATCTCATGTCAAGAGAAAGCCCAGCCGGAAGACATGAACAGACATTTCTCCAAAGAAAATGTGCAGAAGGCCAACAGATACATCAAAAGATGCTTAGCATCACTCATCATCAGGGAAATGTAAATCAAGGCCACAATAAAATATCACTTCACACCTCCGAGAACGAATAAAACAAAAAACCACAAGAAACAAGTGTTGGCGAGGATGTGGAGGAAAAGGAGTCCTCGTGCGCTCTTGGTGGGAATGCAAGCTGGTGCAGCCACTGTGGAAAACAGATGCAGCGTCTTCAAAACATTAAAGATAGACCTACCTACCATAGGATTATATGCGTCAAGAGTTCGAAAACACTAGTTCAAAAAGACACCTACGCCCTATGTTTATCGCAGCATTATTTACAAGAGCCAAAATATGGAAGCCCAAACTCAGTAACAATCCTTCCACTCCATTATGACGCCAGAATCCATGGAGCCTCTTGGTCTCAGACTCTACGCCCCTGAGGGAGGTCTGGCCTCACTGCTGCAGACCACAGCGACCACGGAAATAGCCACATAGGCTGGAGAAGGTCCACTGCCTTCTGTTAGAGAAATACCTACAGCCACAGCTATGTGACCGCCACTGCTTCGTCACGGTCAACTGTTTGACTCCCGATTTGTTTAATTGTCCTTTGTTAACAAATATTCACATTATACTGTGTCCAGCCTCTAGCTTTTTACTCTGACAAAAAAAATGCTGCATTTCTCCTATAATTGCCAAACTCTGCGAGATGGGAACATTTTCTTTTTAAATCTTATTTTACAGATGAAGAATAGAGATAGACACGGGGAAATGAGGGAATGTACTAAGCTCACGCATGTAGTAAGTGGAAAAGGCAGAATTCTAATCCAGAGAGCCTGTATTTCTTTTCTACCTTCTGTTGTCTTCCTGCCACAAAAGGGGAAATACACTAACCTTTATTTAATAGATTAAGATATTGGAGGAGTGCTGCACTGTGCCCACCAGTGGCTTCACTACCATTTGTAAACATTGTTTTCTAAACTCAGCTCATGTTTATTTTTGTGCTTCTTAATTTACATTGCTGTTACGTATGATCTTTCATATGTATCATCCACAGCACAATTAAAATGATAAAAAATCTTGGTACCAGTATAAAGATGTGTGGGTAAAATCTAAAGAAATGTTCTTAAATGTTTAAAAATTTTACAAACTTTAAAAAATTTTATAATTTTATAAAATTTTATAGGTTATATATTAAATTATACATTAAAATTTTATAATTTTATAAATTAAAAAAATTTTTAATGTAAAAAATTTTAAATGTTTAAATGTGTTCTTAAATGTTTAAATTTTTTACCTATTCCAACATGGCTGAGGAAAGGAGAGATTGGAATGGTGATGTGGGAACCCATGGAGAGCATGTTCGTTCACATAGTGGCCTCCATGACAATCATTTATCTGGTGCCCCTGTTCTAGGAACTGCCCTTTACCCAAAATTCATGGTTATAGTGGGAGGCATTATGACCCCATTTTTGGGACACAGTTGGTTGGTCCAAGAGTGACTACTTGAGCCAAGAGATTGTTCTGGTGGTAATTCATTTCCTCACCAAGGCCAGTTGGTCTATAAGCAGGCACATGACTCAGGCTAAGCCATTCAGTGTCTTTTTCTCAGAATCTTAGAACTGGAATTGGCAATCTATTGAGATTTAGATTTATGCCTGTTAGGACTTCTAGAGAGAGAAAAAAAAAAAGGAAGCCAAGGCAGACAGAAAAACAGATGAGCCACAAAAATCTTGGTGGCATTCAAGGCTTGTTCCCAGATCTTCCTGAGGCTCAACTAGACCCCAGACCTTCTAGAAGCTAAGTTGCCTTGTAAGACTCTGTAGTTTACATTTACCAAATTATTTTTTAGGCACTTGAAAAAAATTTTTTTTTCACATTTACCTGACAGAGTTCTAATTTCTTTGTCAGTGAATCAGCAGGTAGTGCTGTAAAATCACAAGGCAGCTAAAGGTTATCTGAGTGGCTCAGTTGGGTGAATGTCTGACTCTTAATTTCAGCTCAGGTCATGAGCTTGTTTCTGGGTCAGGTTCCACAGTAGGCTCCACGCTCAGGGCAGAGTCTGCTGGAGATTCTCTCCCTTTCTCTCCCCCTGCCCCTCCCCCAATCATGCTAAGTAAATAAATAATTTTTTTTTAAGGAAGATTACAAGGCAGCTATCAAGATAGAACTGTTTCTCTGATAGGCACTGAAAGCTTAATAGGTTATAGATTGAGGACAAGTATTTCTACTGAACAGTCAAAAGAAAGCACAGTCAGCAAACCAAGAAGTATAATCTATTAAACTGTGATATAAAAGCAAACAAAGGTGAAGTTACCAGAGTTGCAGAACTTCCTTTGCTAAAAATAAAGAGAAAAAATGAGAGGCAAAGTAGGAATAATGGGTCCCAATTAACAGGAAATGGTAAGGAATAAACCAGGAATAAACCATTTAAACTCTTCTTCATGTAACTTCCTATTTCATATAAAATAAAAGAGGTAGACATGATAACTGCCTAGCTCCTCATCAGTTTTTTTGTTTTGTTTTTGTTTGTTTGTTTGTTTGTTTTTTCTTGAGAGGGAGAGAAAGAGAAAGAGGAATTGGGGGAGGGCACAAGGAAAGGGAAAGAGTCTTTTTTTTTAAAGATGTTATTTGCTTATTTGACAGAGAGAGAGAGCAAGAGAGGGAACACAGCAGGGCGAGTGGGAGAAGGAGAAACAGCTTCCTGCTGAGCAGGGAGCCCCATGCAGGGCTCAATCCCTGGATCCTGGGATCATGACCTGAGCCAAAGGCAGATGCTTAACCAACTGAGCCACCCAGGCACCCCAAAAAGGGTGAATCTTAAGCAGGCTCCACACCCAGCATAGAGCAGGACTTAATCTCAAAACCCTAAGATCATAAGTGGAGGCAAAATCAAGAGTTGGATGTTTAGGGGTGCCGGGGTGGCCCTGTCATTAAGCGTTTGCTTTCAGCTCAGGTCAGGATATCAGGGTCCTGGGATGGAGCCCCACATCGGGCTCCCTGCTCAGCAAGAAGCCTACTTCTCCCTCTCCCACTGCCCTGCTTGTGTTTCCTCTTTCACTTTGTCTCTCTGTGTCAAATAAATAAATGAAATCTTAAAAAAAAAAAAAGAGTTGAATGTTTAACCCACTGAGCCACCCAGGAACCCCTGTCCTCATTAGTTCTAAAATTCTTTAGCTCTCATGTTAAAGATATAATTCAAAAACCTTTGAAAGTCCTAAAAATAGGATTTTCCTATGGAACATAACTGTCAAAAATGGATGTCTTAGCTGACTTAGTTCCAATAGTGAAATCAGACCAACTGCTTCAGAATATTCTTTTTTTTTTTTTTTAATTTTTCAGAGAGAGTGAGCACAGGCAGACAGAGTGGCAGGCAGAGGCAGAGAGAGAAGCAGGCTCCCTGCTGAGCAAGGAGCCCGATGCGAGACTTGATCCCAGGACGCCAGGATCATGACCTGAGCTGAAGGCAGCCATTCA
>RCUC01162026.1:0-54105 GCA_003697995.1 Taxidea taxus jeffersonii
GCGGGAAGCGGTCCATCCAGCTCTGGTGCTCTGCCTTCCCAGGTCTCCTTGGCATGCCCATGCTTCCTCACCATGTCAGTGGGGGCTTTTTGGGGCCCCATCTTCTTGGCAATGGCAGAGGCCACGTACTGACTGGAAGTTCTTCTCTGAGGCTTGAGAAATGGGATTTCTGTGGCGTTTGCTGCTGGCACTTTCCCATGACCAGGGGCTCTCATGGGTGGCTGGCTTCCGCCCTCCCTTGGATGTTTCCCTTCTTCTCGGTGGGTAGACTGCTGTGGGGGCGATGCCACTTTGGGGCCTGGGAAGGTGGGCTCTGCTCTGAGTCTGTTTTCTTGAGGCTGTGGCTTTGCTGGCATGGCGGGAGTGGGGGTCCTCTTGGCAGAGCCTTCCATGGGCTGGACAGAGTGTTTCTCTAGGGAGTTGGACCTCCAGAATTCTTTGACCTTTCCAATGGGCTGGGTTTCCGAGTCAAGGGTGGACGGTGACAGGGCTATGGTCCTGCCCCCGTTCGCGTGGGGACTCACCAGATTCCCAAGCTCGTCGATCTTAATGGCACCCGTTGAGAGTGAGACCCCTCTGTCGTAACACCTCATCTCTGATTTCGGAGGGACGATTTTATACGTTGTGAGGCCGTATCTAAGTCCATAACTTCCCCCTGGGTTTTGGCCCCGTAGATACCACGATGGTGGTGCCGAGCCACAGCTCTTACCCTCGCCTTCCCTGTCCCTCACTGGCTGGGCACTTGCCTTCTTGCTGGCCTGCGTCTTCCCACCGAGGGCAGAGCCAGGCCCCTCGCCGCTCTGCTCTGCATCTGGGCTGTGCGTGGGAAACGCTGCAGCAGAAGTCACCTTGGGCTCCATTTTAGTCAGATTCACAGCCTCACAGGGGTTGGATGGGGCAGGTTTGCTTTCTTTCCCAATGTCGTGGGGAGGAGCAGGTGAGTCGGGCCCTTCTGCCCTCTTTCCCTGTTGCTGGCTGTGCTCCCCCTGACGTGGTGGTGGTGGGGCTTCCATGCCCACAGTGCCCCCCAGGTCAAAAGAACCAGCGTTGTTGTTTCTATTGGAAAACACCCCCAAATCTACAGGGTCATCGAAAACCTCTCCGATGAAGGTGACTGGGATTGTGTCCTCATCGAACTCAGGGACGGCAGCTTCTGGCACACAGGGAGGGGACAGGCCATTCACGGAGCCTGTCGGTGGGCTGCTGCCAACTTCAGAGCTCTCTTCCAGTTCTGCAAAGGAGGACAGACACAAGTCACATAGACTGCTGCCCCTGGTACGATTCCCAAGCCAATGACTTACTGTAATCACACCCTGGCTTTGATCTTCCTGAGGTTCTTTTTGGGTAAGTTGTTTAGGTACATTTTGAAGCGCCATTTCAATGTGTCACCTACATACACCTGGGGCCCCCATCTCTGCTCTGATGGCTCAACAGAGGAGCTCTTTGCACAGCTGCCATGTCTCAAGATAAGGCATTCAGGAACAACATTTTGCCAACATCCGAGGCTTACAAACTAGATCTGTAAACCTGAGCCCCCTGGAAAGGCTAAGCACGGAACACGAGGGTGGGTTTGGGTTTTGACCTTCAGCTTACTCGTGTTCATCAGAAGCACCACAAACCCCATAGGCAGATGACTAACTCTGGGCACTACCTTAGAATTGTGTCCCAAGGGACACAGCAGTTCCCATGGTCAGAGCCAGAGGGACATGGGATGACCATTTTAGCTTTTTCGGCTCTGTCCAGCGCATCTTCAGAGGACAGAAGGCTGACAAGCGAGTAGACTATGGATGAGCTCTGGACTCCGTTTCATTCTGGTTTTTGTTTGAAGGTATGGCCCATATCGAAATTTCTGGGTTACCGTTGCATGTGCCCTTATTTGAAAGATTCCTTGGTTGTCTACTGAGATCGTTTGCATCTGCTTTGGCCATAAAGTGTCATCTTCCCCACACCTATCTACCACAGCAAGCGTTCCACCGTTATTGGGTTCCTGCTGAGGCCATGCATACTGAATTTCCCTCCAAGATGTGCCCAACATCAGTGAGCCAAGCGGTGCGAGTCGTCGTCGGGGAACCTGTTTGCCCATGTCACCCAGTGTTTCCCAAACTCATATGGGCACTGGAGAACTTTGTTTTCTTATGTTTGTAGAATCCCCACCCCACCCCCCAATGCACACAATCAGTACTACCCAGAGCACTGGAGCTGCCGTTCAGACGTGTCCATAGTACTGTCCCACAGCCCTGATGGGAAGCCATTTCGAGAGCTGTGCTCACCTTCCCGCCCCTTACACCCAGGCTTTCTTCTGCAGGAACTGGGCTCCTCCCACCCACCTTTCCTGCCTGGAGTCATAGCAAGCAAAACCCCCCACAGCTTACGGCTGCCCAGAGTAACACTAGCAGGACGGAGGGGCGCGCTCACCCTCCAGCTCCTCGTCCAACTCCTCGAGGGTTTTCTGGACCTGCCTGGTGAGAAGCACGTCTTCTTCGCCACTGGAGGTTGTAGCCACTTCAGATCTGGGGAAGACCAGAGAGAAAGGAAGGGCGTTCATTTTTCTCATCCTTTATTTCTTTGCTCTTTCCTGGGAGTGTCCAAGGAAGGCACAAAGCACAGCCAAGTTCATGCAGTTCTGTACTCATGGGGTCCTGCTGCCCTCGGGGCTGCTTGGATGCAGTCGGGATGTGCGTGTGTATGCGCGCACATGCGGTTGTGAGAGGTAGCAACAGTTACAATAGGGACAGTGATAACCGCCCCCCACCAAGACTGGACAAAGCACCCCCCAGGGAGGGCAGCCCACTGTCCCTCCATTCCAGGAGCAGCCTGCACGCACTAGGCTCCAGATGTAGGACTTCTGCACAAGTGGTCTTATTACAAACCTACAAGCAATTTATAAGGCAAGTAGGATTCTCGCTGTTTACAGATAGAAAACCAGGTGCCCAGACACTAATGGATCCATCCAAGTTCACGTGGGCTCAAAATCCTGGGGGAAAGCCGGACACGTCCAGTGTCCAGAGGCACCATGTGGCCCCCGCCACCTGGACATCTAGGAGGATGCCAACCCGCCTGCTGAGGGGAGCCGGAACTCGCCTTATTTGCGTCACTGGGACAATAGCATCCATGGGACGTCTTAATGCCAGAACAATTTCAACTCAGCCTTTGCAAGGGCTCTTGTCTCTGTTTTGGCTGTGCAGAGAACAGAGACATGTCGAGGGTAATTGTCTATCTTCAGTGAAAGCTGAAGGTCTTTTCCGCTGATTGTTAAAATTGAGGACCAATTTCCATCATTGCTAATCAGGCCCAGATAATGATGCATGAAATATGCTTTCCACAATCCTCACTTACGTAGCAAAGTTTGTGTTCTGATAAATGAGTCTTTCTTACTTGGTGGCTGTGTCCTTTTGGGAGCCAGGAAGCAGCATCCAGATTAGTCTCAGCTAATGTCCTTTGACAAGTCAGACAAAAGGGGCTGGTTTTGTGTGCATGTGGGCCAATTAATAAGGACCGGAAAGAGCAACGACGGCCTTCCCTACTGCTGTTGCTCGGACTGGAATTGAATGCATTTTATTAAAGTTGTGGTTTTCTCTTTTATGGACCCATATGGTTTCAGTACATTTCATTCACACAGTTAACAAAAATATGTAGCAGAGAAAAAAATGGATAGAGCTATGTAAAATCGTATTTGCAACTGAAAATGGAACTTTTATAATGCTCGATCCTCATTTGGGATGCTCAAGGCTCAGCTAAACAAAATTCTACATGTACTTTTGCTTCAAAATACTGCAAATACTTTAAAGCGTGCTAAACCTCATCGCTCTATGAGAACAGAGTGATCTTAATGAGAGTTAAATACCGATTTAAAATAAGAATCCCACTAACACTATCATTTCATACATGTCAAACTAGAAAGTCATGGCAAGCTGATGAAATGCGGGGAAGCTGAGACCCTCACACTTGTTGCTATCGGCACAGAATGGAAATGCACATCGAGAAACAAAACATCGCTTTAGCTTTGTAGGAACTTGGTTCACGAGTTTCTTTCAGTAATTTGCCTCAAGGAAATGATCCTACAGCAAGCAAAAGAGAAACACAACAGTGTTCATTGAATTTATGGGAGGAATTCCAAAGCATCTAGCAACACTGTGTGTTGATTTCAAAGGGCATTAAAATCAGCCGGTTTTGAACCTGGAGTTAGTGTGGAGTCACAGCTCAAGACTTAAGGCAGCATGTTAGGTGAAGAAATCAAGACATATGCATGGGAGGAGCTTGATGGTCTGGAACCAGCACGCGCCCGTGGACAAGGGCTATAGAAATTTAGACAACCACCACCAACCCCTGGGATTTGTTGAAATGAATGAACTACAGGGAGTCTGCTATCCCTTTTGTCTTGGAAGTATACTCATTTTGGTACAGGACAGCTTGGATAATAGGCAATCTTTAATATATTTTTAAAGATTTTATTTATTACAGAGAGGGAGAGAGAGAGAAAGCGAGCAGGGGCAGGGTCAGAGGAGAGAGAGACTCTCAAGCAGACTCCACACTGAGCACGGAGCCTGACATGAGGGTCGATCCCATGACCCTGAGATCATGACCTGACCCAAAATTAAGAGTTGGACACTTAATAGACTGAGCCACCCAGGTGCCCCGATAGGCGAGGTTTTTAAATGGCCAAATTAAAAATAATCCTTTGGGCCCTTTCTGACCATGAGTGAGAACTCTTTTTTTTTGCAAAGTAGTTCACATTTTGGGGATATGGTGCACAATTTACACAGTACATTATTTTATTTCATTATCCATGCTTAACAATCCCAGTGAGTCGCTGTCAGCCTGAGTGTCCCCTAAAAAGCCATCGGTAGCCAAACACCAAGGGCTTGGGGCTCCTCAGCTGTTCCCCACCCCTCCATGGTCCAAGCTTTCCTGCTGAAGTCTGGAGACCCTACCCGAGTTCTAGTCCCTCCGCCCTGCTGCTGGTCTTCTGCATCCCCTTTCCTCTGCCTGCCTCAGATTCCCCGGATGCTGTCACTCAGTCCCATTCCAAACCTCTCCCCACCTTGCACCTCCCGCGGCCCTCTAACCAGACCCTCCCATGTGGGCTGACTTCCTTGGGGTCCTGCCTGCCCAAGGGGACAGAGTGGACACCTGATGGGAGCTGCCGGCCTTGGAGAGAGGGTCCTTGGCTGGGGTGCTGCCCTCAAGGCTGTTGACCCACTTGGCTCCTGCAGCCAGCTCCTCTCGTAATGTAAAGCAAGGGAACCTATGCTCTGGGCCCCGACCTTCTTGCTAATGTTTTCTGGCAAAAACCAAAGCCAACGTCAACGTATCTATTTTGCTTGCCAATGTAAAATCTCATGGAGAGATTGAGTGATATTTGCTTTTCCTTCCTTGCCCACCGCTCTCTACTTGCCCCCAGAGAGTTAGTTACAGATTGTAACTATTCCTCTGTCCCTGCAAAAACCAGTCCAAAGCCCTTCATCCCGAGCTTGGAGGTCAGCATTCTGTGGGCTAAGTGGGAAAGCCCGAGAATGTGTCCCTGGAGTCGATAGCTGGCAAGAAGCAGCCACTTCTGCGTAGGAAAGGGAACACGCACAGATGTTCCTCTCCCGGGCACCTTCTGTATCCCCCCACGTACACCCCAGCCTTCAGACAGGTTTCATGTTGACAGTCTGTTTTGGCCAAAGACCAAGAAAAACAAAGAGCAAACACACACAGTGCAGACATTCTGATACAGGGTTGTACACCCTGAATAAACACGACCAGCAGCATTTTCTCACACCGAGTGCGGCCACAGAGAACCCAGTTTGCAGCGACTGCTTCATCCAGCGTGAAGGACAAAGGGCAGGGGGGCGAGGGCATCAGGGTGACCGAACCCCCGACATGGCTCACAGCATTGCCGCCAGCTTCTGGCGAAAGGACACGTAGGACCAGTTGTGTCAAATCAGCCCCAGATAGATAGGTTTTGTTTTTTTTTGTTGTCATTTTATATGAGAAAGAATAAAAGAGCATGGACTGATTCTGACCCAATGAGGCTTGTGGGGTCATTTCTCTCTCTTTTTAAATATTTCATTTATTTATTGGAGAGAGAAAGTAGGAGCAGGGGGAGAGGCAGAGGGAGAAAGAGAAGCAGACTCCTTGCTGAGCAGGAAGCCCGATGCGGGGCTCGATCCCAGGACCCTGGAGTCATGACCTGAGCCAAAGGCAGATGCTTAACCAATTGAGCCATCCACATGCCCTGGTCATTTCTCTTCCTGATGTAGCCAAAAGAGTTTCCTTATTAATTTATCCAATAGTAGAATTTAAAAGAAAAGTCTGAGAGGAAAAAATGTCCCTTTCAGGTAGTAATTCAGTTTGTTGAGGACAACCAAACTGACTCATGCACTTTCAAAACAATTACTTGATAAACAAAAGGCAAGAAGCTTGGGAAAATCTACAGCTGATGACAATCATTTGTGTTCAACTTCCCATTCCATTTACAAGAGTTCCTGTATTTATGGAGCTTCAGAGTTCTAGAATCACCGTGTCCCCTAAAAATAGAATAGGAGCCATATGGATAATTAAAAACCTTGTGGTAAAAAAATATAGGAGAAATAGGTGAGATTAATTTTAATTAAGTACTTTAACTTCCCTTTTATTACATCTTAATTAGTATACTTGATTTAACCCAGTACTTATGCCACATTATTGTTATTATGTATTATCATGTAGTTAATACTAAGAACTCTTCTTTACCCCAAAGTCTGTGTCTTCTATACTCCCACACATCTGCATGGCCCTGCCTGGCAAGGGCTCAGCAGCCGAACATGGACAGAGCAACTGTATGGAGCAACCCAGTTCTGCAAAGTCTAAAGTGGTAAGTATGTATGTATGTATTTTTGGAGGCTTTTTTTTTTTTTTTTGGATTGGTTTTTAAATGCTCCTTTGTAAACATAGTTACATACAAAGTATCTGGGTTTTAGGATGTGCTAAATAATTCTAGGTACCCTCACAAAGTTCTAGAGTTCTAGGCGGTCTGAGATGCTTCTAGGTGCTGCTGGTCACAGAGATCCTGCGGTTGTAGAATCCTGGGGCCCCCTGGCCACCACCAGCCAGTGGAAAGGCAGGACCCAGTCTCTTCCAGCCCCTCCGATGCCCCACACACTCTCAGTTCCTCGATGTGACCAGAAACTCATGCCCTACAGGGCCCCACAGGTCTCACTCCTAAAGTCCTCATGCCTACCACCTGCTGTCAGCTGGGGCTGAGATGGACTTGGGGATGGCCAGGAAGAGGACGGGGGTGAGGGAGGATGGCAGGCAAGACAGTAGTGGGGCTCCCTTCTCCTGAAGGGGCTGCACCTTCTATCCTTTGTGGCTCTAATCCGCTTTCAGTGGGGTCCTACCATTAAGGAACACAGCCTGAAACCCACTTATCCAACCTCTCACCTACTCCTGGCTGCTGTGCGGAAGTTTCCCAAAGGCACCCAGAATTTACAGTCCCACGATGTTGATACTCTGATAGATACATTGTCTGATTATAGCAAGACTGCCTTCAGGATTCAAAGGCTTAGAAATAACACACATTCCACTGCAACGCCCGCCCCCCCCCCCAGGTAGGTAGGAGGCAAAGTCCTCTCTGTTTTCTCTCCTTATCACATACAAATATACATAGACACATTGTTTCTTTCCAAAGGCGCTACAGAATTTAAAGAAGCCCACAATCAGAGCTAGATACAGAGTATACAAATCAACAAATCACCTTTCCTTCTTCCTCAGGCAGTTGTGAAAACTAACTTAGCAACTGATAATACCAGCTGTGAGGTTTCGAAGGCTGCCAATACATCAGGCACTCTTCTAAGAGGGAGAGGCCCTGCATCTCTCCATGTACTAAGGAAATCAATGCGAGGTCACATTTTTGGCGCAAGGGCGAAGCTGCTGACGAGCAGACATGACCCCAGGCAGTCTGATTCTGGACTTTTTCCTCTTCACATGGAGTTTTTCTTTAAGTTTCAGGAATGTTGGCTCAGGCCATATACAAAAGGAAAATGCATCTGGGAGGAGATGTTTAAACAAATGTAGGTCCCAGGATATGACTCCTGCCCTGGGCAGAGCTGCACCCAGGGCCACTCCCAGGTGTCCCCAAAATAAGGGGCAATCATTCCATGTGCATCTGTGTTTTTCTATGCTCTTGGGCTGAATTCTTCCTTGGGCTTGTTTACTGGCTGCGCTAAGCATAGAGGAAAATGCTGGGAATGTGTTGTCCCAAGTTTGCGTTAAGTGCACAGGCTTATTTTGCAGCGAAAGATTATAATTGGATCCAACCGAACAACTTGATGGAAAACATCATTTGCGGATCACAGCACATAAACGGTATTCCAATTATTACCAGGCATCCACACTTGCTCTTTTTAGAAAACCGGTATTTATTCTTGAAACTCTTCAAGAATTCAAAACCCTGGTTCCAAGGGCACTCAGGGGAGCCCAGCCAGTGGGTGGCTGCACCAGCGAGAGCAGGGCCTCAGAATCAATCGGAGGGAACAGAGCCGAGAACTTTGTCACTGGACTGAGTAGTTCCAGAAGGACACTTTAAGCTGAGGCCAACCCGACCGGAGCCCTGGAGGAAATCATACTTGACCTCCAATTTGTAAATATGGGACCCGAGGCAACCCTAGCCGAAGCCGTTCAGATGGCTTTGTTGTCTACAGGGTTTAGAGAAAGGAAGAACAGCCAAGCAAACAGGGACCTCACTCTGCAGGGCATACAAACTTGGGTCTTCTCACTCAGGTCACAAAGGGTCTTACGCTGTTGCCACCAGCATTCTGTGATTACCTGAGTAACAGAGGGCTGGCAAAAGGATAGGGTCCTCTGGCAAAGCAGAAAGCCACAAACCCTCCCTATCGTACTGGGGACTGGCCCTGGAGTACAGATGCTACAAGCTGCGGGTGCCTGAGACAGTGCAGGACAGCTTTGCCACCTCTCTGAATGCATCCCAGCCTGGGGACACCCAGCCTGGCCAGGTTTGCCCACGCCCTCCAGGGCCTGGCATTCAGAGGATGGCCTAGTCTCCCGGCCACGGCTGTGCCCAGATCATTGCTGTCGGCCACACAAGAGGAACGTCCTTTCTTACCCACAGAAAGTAGGTATCAGAATCACGCAGGGCAGAGCCAGGAGGCTGGATCTGGGGACTAGCAGTTGGCACTGAGAACAGGGGTGCCATCTCCTTGGAGGAGAGGTGAGGCACGTGCTGCAGGGGCACAGAGAAGTGTTGAGTGAGTGCTGCTGCCAGGCCCTCATTTGCCCTTCCTGTCCCCCAACCCTGGGGGGTGTGGGATGTCAGGAAACCGGGTCTACCTTACTGTTTCTTTCAATCCCTGTTGAACACAGGTGCTCCTGTCCAGTGTTGTAACACGGATCTTCTGTCCAGGTGGCTGAGCTCAAGGCCGCAGCTCCGCGAACAGTGCTGGGTTCTGCTCTCACTCAGTTTCAGCTTGATCCGGGGCAGACAACCCCCCCGCCCCAGCCTGGGTTCTCATCCCACTGAGCCTGACCACAGGCTGCTGTGGACCCCTGAAATCAGCCTGACTTACCCAAGTTCTACAGACTTGACCTCTGGCCCAATCCTGGGCCCACCCCCCTCCACCCCTGGGTCTGGCCTCTCCTCATCCTGCCCCCTCCAGCCTTCCCTGCCTTCGTGCTGCTCAAACTCTCAGTACACCCGAAGCTGCAGACGGGACCACAGAACGTGCCTATAGAACGCACCATTTCATCCAAAGAGATGTTTTCTTTCATATCCACGCAACAGAGGGGGAGTACTTGTAGAGGGGAGTACTTTCAGCTTGACAGTGGACAGTGGAAGGCAGAGAACAGCATTTCAAAAGCAGTGCTTAACAGAGCCTTATCCCAGAACACTCGGAGGCAGGACAAAGGGGGGCTACTGAAATAGGCTGCTTTCCTGCAGGATTTATAAGAGACTTTCTTATTTCACAAAGAGGAGGCTAGAGGGAGTTGCCACACGTATCTGAAGATATTTTCCAAGAGCTGTCTCACAGGAGACACCTGGGCAATGACAAGGATATTCCAAAGCTGGAAAAGAGCAGGCAGAGGGGGAAGGGTCAGGGCGCCCTTAATACTCAGTGGAGAGCACATCTGGGAGCAGGGCCGTTCAGCACGCAGACCTGTTTGGTTTGGCTCCGACTATCTGCCTTGGTTGCCAACATTTAAAACTTGGGGGCCTCCCATAAAAATTTGGATTTCTGGCTTCTCTTCAAAAGCCGGCCATGCTGGGTCCGTGATCCCTCTGGGTAAGTCTGGAAAGAGGGTGCAAGGCTGCTTTCAAGAGAGGACTGAGACTTCAGGGCTGCTCCCTGTCATCGCTCACCCTTATTCTCTGCCTGGCCCCTGTGAGCCTTTGAGTTGAAACCCTAGTTTTCTACCTGCTTCTCCATCACTCCGAGCTTGATAGAAAATCATACTGGAGATAAAGATGTGACACCACATCGCAGCCTCGGAATCAGTCTAACTTGTCAGGGGACTGCACTCCTGCAAAATAAACTTTTAGGTGTTCCTGGACTCAATATGGATGTTGGGGGGGGTGGGCATTGTCCCATGTACAATGGCAAGCATTTCTCTGACCCCAGCAGGATGTCCAAGAATTCAACTCATTTCTGACACTAAGGACCCAGAGACACCATCTGACCCCAAAGGTGGAGGGCTCAGTCCCACCAGGCTGCTCCCCACCCCCACACTTGAGACCCCAGGCTCCTGCTTCTGACCACTGAGCACTACAGAATGGAGACTCCAATGCCCTCCTCCTTAGGTCCAATTAATATGCCAGCATGACTCACAGAACGCCCGGAAAGGCTAAGGTTGACCAGTTTATTAGAGAACATCATAAGGGATATGAGCCAGAAGAAGAGATGCATAAGGAGAGGTGGGAGAAGGGTCTTCCATGCTTCTCCAGGACCAGTCTCTGCAACCTGCTGGTGCTCACCAACCCAGAAGCTCTCCAGTGCAGTCCTTTTGGGGTTTTATGGAGGCTTCAATGCATCATCACGATTGACTAAGTCCCTGGCCATTGGCTGATTTTATCTCTAGCCCTTCTCCCCTCCCAGGAAGGTCAGGGAGTGGCTCTGAAAGTTCTACCTTTTAGTCACTTGGTTGGCTCACAGCCCCCATCCAAAGGTGCTTTCCAAAAGCCATCTCGTTAACATAACAAAAGACCTTTATCACTCTCAACATTCAGGAAATTCCAGGGTTTTTGGGAGCTGTGAGCCAGAAATTGTGGATGAAGATCAAATATTTATGAGGTATATGTTTTCGTCATTTGACCAAATCGATACTTCTCATGAATCGCAGTATCGCACTAACTATGGTCATTCCATGAAAAGTCCAAGGCAGAGGGTGGATCTCACTCTGAGACAGACAGGGCTGGGGGGCTCAGAGACTATCTTCATCTTCCTTAGACCGCTGGGCTTTTGGAAGCCCAGAGAATTCATGGTGCCCCTTTCCTAAACTAACAGTAGTAATTTTGATAATGTTCCTATCTGATAGCCAGGCAGTGGGTACTCTACCACGCACACTGGGCATTTATAGGCTTATCACACCTCTGAGAGGTAGGAGGCGTTATCTTTGTGTGCACAAGCAGACCGCAGGGCCCGCAAAGTTATGAGGACTCGCAAAGGCCAGGCAACTACTTACGGCTGGCTGTGGGCGGGTCAGAGCCCCCTCGCTCCCCACCCTGCAACTCTCAAATTCCATGGCCCCCCAGAGAGGAGGGCAGAAAAACATGCCCTACTCCCTGCTGGGATAAAGGATCAAGTTCCAAACACTCCATGATTATCCTGGCTGTGGCCACAGGTAACATTAACTCTCCTATTTAGATAGGTGACTAACATGAGCATCCCTAGGGGCCAGAATTAAAAATGTCTGATTAGCCTCAGATGTAGGGCTCCGGTGTGCAATCTCCATGCAAACTCACAGAACAGACCTGGACATTACTGTAGAAAGTGACTTTATTTTTTTAAATGTTTATTGGATGAAGAATGAAATACCATAATTTTTCTCTGCTCTCATAGATGCAAACAGCACAGGCTTACACACTATGTGTGTGTGTGTGTGTGTGTGTGAGAGAGAGAGAGAGAGAGAGAGAAGGATGAGGGTGTGGGGGAGGAAAGGAGCAATTCCTACCTTCTAATTTCCTGTCAGATGAAATACAAACTCGGCCTTGAAATGGTCCATAAGATTGACGAGCTATACACTAAAACTGTTAGAGGGTGTAATTAACAAATAGGCAAATGCTCACGATAAATCCTGAGGTAAAAAGAAATCAAAATAAATTATTACTGACACTACAATGACATTAACCAGGTAAAGATTTGTGTGTTCATATGGACAAAGTGGGAGCTAAACATGAAAAATACAAAGGCATTCATTTGTTTTGGTGATCGAGTTGTGAATTTTGGGGGATCATTCTCCTTTTTGTTAACATTTCCATAACACTGTTTGTGTGACTGGTTCTTAAAATTATCTACAAGATGAAAAAAACTGCTGGGCGGCAGAGAATTAGCCTTCTTAGAAGAATGAAGAAAAAGACAATGGCAATGGGGTGCTGGGACAAGGTCAGACAGATAAGCCAGGTCTACAGAACAGAGAATGGGGGGCATATACATAATCCAAAGTAGGGCTGGGAGTGAGTGCGAAAAAATAGATTTCCTTCTTCACATCACACCCGAAAATAAACCCAGGTAGTTGAGAAGCCCAAATGTGAGAAAGCAACACTAAACTTTTATAAGAAATTCAGATAATCTTTAGTCCTTCAGGCTATGAGAAGGGTCTCTTAAAATTCAAAGACTACACACATTCAGGAGAAAAGGGACAAATTTAAGAATATTAAAATCAAAAGGCAATTTTTATGCAACAAGAGAAGACAAAGTTACATTCAATGCATAGTCTTAAAGACTCCCTGTGTGGAGTAAAGAATTGATTTACAGAGTAAGAAGAAATTAATGAATTTTTTAAAAAAAGTAACGCCCCAGGTTTGTTTTGTTTTGTTTTTGTTTTTGTTGTGTTTTTAAAGGGCAGTCTATGGGGGTGCCTGGGTGGCTCAGTTGGTTAAGGATCCGATTCTTAATTCTGGCACAGGTCATGATCTCAGGTCATGGGATCTAGCCCTGAGTCAGGCTCTGTGCTGGGCTGGAGCCTGCTTGAGATTCTCTCTCTGCCTCTTCCTCCATCCCTCTCCCCATTCTTGGGCATGGTTTTCTCTCTCTCAAAATTAAAAAAAAAAAAAAAAAAGGACAGTCTATAGAAAGGCAAGTCATGCAAGAAGAAAATCAAAGTGGTAATGCACATATGATAAGATACGCATTCTTACTAATCAGAAAACTGTAAAAAGCACGTGATGTGCCACCGAACACTTGTACGCGTGAGAAGCGGAGATGTACTGATCACAAGTGTTGGTGCAGGTGTGGATGTCAGGCCGTTGGAGACCACTGGAGGGCCTGGAAACCAAGACACTCATTTTGGAGAGCAATTCGTCAACAGTCCATAGCTGAGGATAGGTTTTTCTGGATGTGTAATAATTTGCCCTCTAGAAAGCTCTCTGTGTGTAAACGGAGACCTATGTCCAACTTCCTCATTGTTTCCAGTGGTGTGGAAAACCAGTATGACCTAAGTGCCCATTAATTAAAAAGTAGAAAAATAAATGAACTCATAAGACACATATCATCACGGATAGATGTTAAGAACACTATGTTGGGTGAGAAAGGACACTGAGTATATAGTATCATTTATATAAAAGGAAAAACAAAAAGCCAGTCTTGGGTATTACTTATAAACACCTACAAGTTTAGAAAGAGTCTGAAGACCTGGTTGTGGATAGCGAAACCCCACATCAGAGAGTGGCAACTTGGGAGGGTGCCTGCCACGCTTTGGTTGGGTGACCGTGAACAAGAGACCTTCCTCCCTGAAGCTAGGATGGGACCGCTCCCCCCTCCAGCTGTCCCCTGACTCACCTTGGATGCCAGTTCCCAGAGCTGTTCGTCTCCCATGTGGGGCTCTTGTGGGGACCCAGTTCTGGAGTTCCAGCCAGGTCCTGGTCACTGCTGTCTTCCTGGTCTGTGGCCCACTTATCTTTGGATTTCAAGCTGTCGTGCTGGGAGTCCAGGGAGATGATGTCCGAGGGGGAGCTCACCACTCCAGAGTCCTCAGCTGTGTCTTCTGATGCGAAACAGCTGCTGACAGACACGGTCTCCTCGGCCTCAGACAGCCCCGGCGGGACCCTGTCTGTGCCGCAGGGACTGCTGGGGCCCAGGGGCAGGCTCACTGGACAAGACACGGCAAGGACAGGTCAGCCGGCACGTTTCCACACCAAGCTGCCTGATTCACCTGTGACTGGAATTCGGGGCGCGAGGAATCCAGCAAGACCCGTTCCAGCCCAACAGCTCCCTCCAGGAACATTTTAACTGGGAAGAACTGAAGGCATATATGTGATCGAGAGCAAAACTGTCTCTCAAAAATCACATGACAAGTCAGACCTTTGGATTTTTAATCCCCTATCTGACTCTGGGCAAGCATAGTTAAAAATTCAGATGAATGACACAGTGGACGCAGTTCTGCAAAGTTGTTTTAAGATGAGTTCTTTAAAAAAGAAAATAATCGTTCCCGAATATAAACAGATTTATAAACAGCTAATACTGTTTGGGAACTTCTGACAAATGTTCGGTATAAATATCTGAAATATTAAAGGTGCGCTGTGTCGGCATCTGGTCCCCTCTTCATTTTTATTTTATTTACCCCCCCCCCCCCCGTTCACTTTTACACATGAGACGGAGAGATCTGGTACAAAGAAGAGGTGATCTTAGAGGATCACCTCCAAGAAAAATGAAAAAAAAAACAGAACAAAAGTGTGTTTGGTGGAGGTCCTCTAGTCCCCTGAGCATTAAGTGAGCTTGACCACAGCAGAAAAAATGAGACACAGAGATTTGCAAGGATCAGAGTACCATGGAACTTAAATAGTAATGATGGGGGGAACACTGTAGCCATTGGCACCCCTACCCAGCAAGCTCTTCAGATACAGATACATTAAGCTTGCAAGTAGAGTGCGCTCCCAGGTTCTCTGAAGTCACTATTCACTCTATGCCCAGAAAAAGGAGCACCCAATTTTGGACCGGCTGCCTAGCCTAGCAGGGCTGTTTTCTTTTAATTTCACGTAGAAACAGATTTTAAACTTCAGTATCTTAGCCCTGGTGGGCCAGGAAGTAAGGACTATGTTGTGTTGGGAGTATCAGTGTATTTTATTCAGTATTTGTACTTTTTTTTTTTTTTTTTGGTATTTTGTTTCAAAACCATTCCTCTGATACAGAGCTGCTGGGCGCCTATTGTGAATATAGGCTGTAGGCGTTCCCGGGGCTCACTGCACATAATCATGCGCTGAGACCAGGAGCCAGCGTCCCTGTCCTCAACCTTGCCATGGCTTTCACGGGACAGCACACTGGCGACGTGGAATTAACAAGCCCCAAACAGTACCAAGGAGAACATTCCTTTAGGGGTTGGCTTATTTGAGACCCCAAACGATAAAATAAACAAAAGAACAAAAATTAAAAAAAAAAATAGAGATTTCACAACAGAGCTCAAAAGTAAAGACCAGAACACAAAGGAGGAATTGTTTCGAGAAGCAGAAATGCACAAGGCAATGTGTCCGAATGCAGTGAATGCTTTTAACAATGCTCGTCTTCCCTAGGCATTCTTCCTGGCTTTTGTTGCCCAGCTCTTAATGAGAGGGTAAATAAATAGAAAGAGGAAACACTGCCTCGGGACCAGGACAGCCAGATCCTCCCTGTCCCTGTTCGCTGATGAGCTGTCACACCTTGAAGGCTGCCGGCCGTGCTGCCCACACAGCGGGTGACTCCACCACGCGATGGCATTCCGGGGACCCCGCTCAGAGGGACGCCACCACACAGCCATCAACGGCAGCCCAGATGGCCAAGCCAGACCCCTGTTTCCCTGCCTTTCCTTTTGTCACTGTCGCACAACAAGTAGGTCAATTAAATTCACACTTTTTCTTCTATGTGGTGTAGGACACCGGGGAAGAGCATAAAGATTTCAGGTCACAGAGACCTGCATTCAAATCCCAGTCAAGCAGCTGAATGGTGGCTAGGGCAGGGGTCTGGATGGACCCCTCAGTCTCAGTTTTGTCTGGGAGGAGGCTCATGGGCCATCACAGGACTGTGGGGAGAGCTCGGTGTGATGCCCATCCACAGTGCAATGGTCCTGGTGTGTCTCCACAGCTGGTGGGGCGGGGGGGTGGGGGTGGCAGGCGCTGCGGAGGTGTGTGTGCCAAGACGGGAAGGGCTCTATGATCCGACTTATGACATAGATTTCCGGTCCAAGAGTCGTGGCAATCTGGGGACACATGGCTGAAGAGGGGACAGACATGTACACAGAGACCGACGGTGCCATATGCTAATACCAACTCTAGGTGCATTTGCACAGGTTGAATGGGGCTAGCTGGTCAGAGGGAGGGGGTCAACGCACAGCAGGTACCAAATAGGTGCTCCATGCAGCCTGGGCCCCCTTCTTCCCCCCAGCAGTCACTTCTCGAGTGGGAAGTAACCCCAAGGGGTCTGCTCCCTGAAGCTGACCTCTCAATGGGTACCACCTGCAGCTTGGACATTCTCCTGACCACACAAGCCCTGGAAACTCAGAATGCATCCCTGGTGGATGGGGGACTCCAAACCCACACGGCCCCCTTTCTCTCTAGTTATGAGAGCCGGGATGCTGGTCTGGGCTTGCTTTATATCCTTCAGAAGTTTTGAGGGGGAAAAAAAAAAAGTTGAAAGTCACTGCTCTAAATTAAGCCAACTGCAAACCTAAACTGACAAGATGTGAGAAGGCATCTGGAGCGTGTACGTGTGAAACTATTTTCACGATACACAGTAAAGACTGCAGTTACCGGAGCTCCCCTTTTGCCCAGGCGAGTCCTCCACTTCTCAGGGATCACCTTCCAGGGCCTGGGTAGCTGCATCCTTGAACCCGCTAGGCAGGTGTTCAGCGAACCCCCCACCCCCCGCCTGCCCATGAACCATGCAGGGGGCCGGGGAGCCGGAGCTAGGCAGGAGCGTAAGGGCAGTCCTGCTCTCAGGAGGGTGGTCACACAGGCACTGGACGGATGGGTGCATAAATGCCAAGGGACAAGGAACGGGAGCAATGCCACGTGCAGCAGGTGGTGGGGATGTGTTGGCAAGGACAGGAGGACAGAACGATGGCAGTGATGCCAGCACTCAGCCCAGGGGACAGGCCAAGGAGAGAGCAGCATGTGCAAGGGCCCAGACTCCTGTGAGCGACTTCCTGCTACACTCTTGGGGAGCTGTCAAAGACGGCACCGATTTGGAGATAAGAAGGAACATTCCCGGGAGGGTCCAACCTGGGTCGTTGTGATTTTCATGTCAGTCTGCAGTCAGTTTGGTCAGTCTGAGCATCTTTGCTAGGAATCAGATACCCCCTCCTCACTCACCCTGCCCTAACTTCACATCTTTCCTCTGCTAGGCTGGTTTCTGTTATTAACCCTGTGAGCTGTAACATGTTTTGACAATTTCTGAATAAGATAATGGTGCAGGAGACTTTTTTCTTTATCGATAAACAGAAGCCCCAAACATTAAAGCTTGAAGGTGCTTTGGCTGGCATGAGATTGGGGCCTTCTAGATCCGTCTGTGCACACCTCACCTCCCTCACTTAGCCCCTGATTCCATGAAGCCAGTGGTCCAGGGACCCAAGCTTGACATCCAGGGGCAGAGGGATGAAGGCTGGATTAAGAGCCTGAATCCCACCTTGAGGTCCACGTTCTGCTCTGAACGTGGAATAGCCCTTCCCCTTCCTATAAAATAAGCAGGTTCTGATGAGCTCTAAAGTCCCCTCCAGACACAGAATGCTACCATTCTCTGAAATCCTAAACCAAAATATAAGATGCAAACATTCTTTGGATAATTGACTGGTGACTAACTAGGAATCGTAAAAGGAATACAACAACATCGATATGGTTTCCACTGTCTTCTGTTGACCCTAAAAGTGTAGCTCATGATTTCTGAGTTAATTAATTCGCTGACAAGTTTGCTCTTCTCTTAAGGTGTGAACGACATTTTGGAGCTAAAAAGTTATCATGGCAAGATTTTTGCAAATGTGAAAAACACACTTAATTTGTCGTTAGCAGAAGCCTAATACAAATTCGTGATTAAATTCTCTTCCAAATGAACAGCCGTAGAACCTGAATAAGAAATACTAACCCTTTCATTGTCCTCCACCTTAATTTTATGATGGCTTGGTTCAAACACCACTCAATCTAAGAGCTTCAGGAAATTTCTCTAGCTAAGACATAAGGAAGAAAATGCTAATTTAAGGCTCCCAATTCCTCAAGGTGAACACCACTGTGTTCCGTTCAATATGAGTTTCACTGAGTTTTTCTTTTACAAAGTCACCAAAGAAAATTTCAAACACTATATCTAAGGATCTTCCAAGGACTTTTTTAACAGATTCACTTTTGAGTGATTTTATTAAATGCAAAGGAAAGATCATGTGTCCTATGGTATTGCTCACTTGCTAGTCACTACTAAGGGAGACTTCCCAGGGTCACTTCCACCACATTGATGGGGGCCAGAGAAAATGTCCCATAGGCTTCTCCGCCATCTCAGCACGTCATTCATAGCCACCATCTCAGCACGCCATTCATAGCCAGGAAGCAATGCTTCTCCTTCATCTCCATCTACTGTGAATTAGATCCCTATGTTCTAGGTACTGGGAATAAAGGGAAAAATAAGGGAACTCCGGGCAAAGTGCCCAGGAACTAGTGGTGCAAACTGGTAGATGCATGTTAGTAATTTTCGTCATATACATCCCTCAGTAATTTTGAACTGACCACCAAGTACTCCTAACATTTTTAATTGACACACGAAAATTTCCATCATGAGTTCAGTGGGTTGCAACAGAAGTGATTTCTACTGCATTGTAAATATTAATACTTTAAAAAATGTTTCTTCCTTCTTTTCTTCCTTTTTTGTTTTTTAGCGAGTGAGAGAGAGCATGAGTGGGGTGGAGGGAGGAGCAGAGAGTGGAGAGAGCATCTCAAACTGGTCCCGTGCTCAGTGTGCAGCCCGATGGAGGGCTTGATCTTATGACCCCGAGATAATGACCTCAACCAAAATCAAGACTCAGACACTTAGAACTGACTGAGACACCCAGGTGACCCCAAATGTTTCCATTTTTAAATGTAACCAAAGGAATCTGAACGTGACAGCATTTTGACGCCCACAAGCCCCCATGTAACAGGGAGTGAGCAAATTCTTTTAACAGGCAGTGTTTCAGAGTATCTCATTTTCCCGGAACTGATTTCTGTTCCACAACTCCATAGCATCTCATCCACTGAACTACTTTATCCTTGAGAGCTCTTTATATTAATCACATTTCCTTGTATAAAATATGTATATACATTAACTTTTTATTTTTATTTCTTCTCACCATAACATGGCAGTGTTAAATTCTTTCTCGGCATGGAGTGGTCATCCCTGTGATAAGTAACAGAAAGCAGTCAGTACAAATGGCATAAATATTTTAGAAATTTTGACACTTGTCAAGCAAAAAGGTAAAATTTCATTGAAAGGGCATCTCATGGTGAGCTAGATGAGGCTTTTTTCAATTAATTCCTTTAAAATGACTGGATTAGGGGCGCCTGGGTGGCTCAGTGGGTTAAAGCTGCTGTCTTCGGCTCGGGTCATGATCCCAGGGTCCTGGGATCGAGCCCTGCATCGGGCTCTCTGCTCGGCAGGGAGCCTGCTTCCCTTCCTCTCTCTCTCTGCCTGCCTCTCTGCCTGCTTGTGATCTCTGTCAAATAAATGAATAAAATCTTTAAAAAAAATAAATAAAATGACTGGATTACTTATTGCTAGCATGGGGCGGGGTTTGCCATAAACGGAAGCTCATAGTTTTCATTCTTACTGGCATTAAGCACCAGGAAGCCTTGTTCACATGAATAAGTAGAGGTCAATTAAACCTTTAAACTTCCTCTGGTATATATCACTTTATTGATCTTTCATAAAATTTATGTTTAATGAGCTGTAAGTCAATGACTCGATTAGATTCTTTGTCAGTTCGGTTGGAAAGAAGACTTGGAAATCACCTGATGCTCAAAAGAATCTGCTGACAAGTCCTTTGACTTCTTACCTGCTCACTCCTCTAGCAAGAATTCCATCGGTCCTTCTGTCATGCACCAAGAACTGGTCTGCCCAACTCAGGGAACACACCCAAGTGGGATTCCGGATAGCTGAGTGTTACACCTGTGTTTTGTGAGGGAGGAGAAGGGTGTTCCTACAAGTGGAGGGGGCAGGGGTGCTGGCACTGAGGCTGCCCCCAGGTGAGCTCCCAGGCACCTCGCTTAAGAACAAATATAAAAACGGAGGCATAATCTCTTGGGATGGATTCCCTTAGAAAGTTTCAGTGTTTTCTGACGGAAATGCCTCCCCCAGGTTAAAACCACCCACACAGGGCACCGGGGTGGCTCAGTTAGTTAGGTGTCTGCCTTTGGCTTGGGTCATGATCTCAAGGTCCTGGGATCGAGTCCTACACTGGGCTCCCTGCTAGGTGGGGAGTCTGCTTCTCCCTCTGCCTTCCACTCCTCCTGTTTGTGTGCCCCCCCTCATGCTCTCTCTTACGTTCTCTCTCTCAAGTGAAGATATATTTTAAAAAACCATTAACACACACAATACAAGTCAGGTTAAGAGCTGGGTAGGGAGCACATGGAGAGTGCCCCAGGAAGACAGAGGCTCTTTCTAACAAGACCAGACGTGAAAGTGACCACTGAATGAAGTCTTGAAACAAGCATGGGGTGGGCAGGTAGAGTACGGAAGGATCAAAGAATGTGCAGTGGCACAGAAACTTGAGTCCATATGGGAAATGTCAGGTTCTGTTGAAAGTCGTTGGGCTCTGTGTCATCTCCTCGGCTGCATGGCATCGTGTCCATGTGGAGGGAGGTGTGTGCAAATGCTCAGGGGGAAGAGAGTGAAGAGGTTGGGTTTAGAGACCCTCTGTCACCAGTATTATATGGATTCTGCCTTGACTGGTGGCCCTAATCCTCCCTACCTTCTTTTCCTCTAGTTAATTCCTTCGGTAGTTTGCTCAAAAGTTTAGGTATTCATTTCTCTTCAAAATGACAGCTTCTCTAGTTGGATAGGCACTATTTAATGCTTAACTAACATTAGCATTCTGGTCCAAAAGCCCCACAGACCAGGGCCTCTCAAAGATACTGCGTGGTGCAGAAAAACGTGCAGCCAGTTCACTGTAGAGCATTATAATACGCACACACACACACACACACACACACACACACACACACACACGCTTCTTCAAGAAGGCAGGATAATGAAGACTTTGAAAACACCGATGGATCTAAAATAGACTGGATTCTTTTAAGAGTCAAGTCATGTATTCTTGGGATCAGTCAACCCATATTTCTCTAAAGTCTAATCCTAGAATTCCAATGTTGCCCAGGAAAACGGGGAACGAAAGTTTCAATTTCCACCACTGTAAGGCAAGGCTGTGTTACAGTCACTATCCTGTAAGGACATATATAGGGAACAGATGCTCCTTTTGTCTGTCCAGCACTATCCCCCTCCCTGTTGGTGCTAAATGAAATCCTTCCTCTGGTGGATAATCTATTTCTCAATATCTGGGAATATTTAACAACTGTCCCAGCCATGGAGGTTGGGAATGAGATGGACCAAAATCTGGCCAATTTAAACTGTGCACACAACAGTAGAGCCAAAGAAGGGCATGTGTCCTAAACTGGACAAATCAAGACCCGTCTCTGGACCTTCCCACCAGAGCTCCCGGGGAAGATGTTCTCATTGGGCTGGAGTCAATGGAATGGGGGAGTATTGGATAAATGGTGGTCACTTGCACTAGCATACAGAGAGAGCTTGTCCACAGATGGGGGAAAAACACAGTACTGGGACAATAATTGGGTACTAGGACTCAGCCATGACCATGATGAGGATTCATCTCTTGGTATCCTCAGTTATGTGAGCCAAAAATCTCCCACAAAAACCCATTTTTCTTAACTAGTTCAACACATGTTTCTGTCTCTTGGAACTAAAGAGTTGGGTCTAATCAATGTGCAAATTGCCCTGATATTTTCATAAATACACCTATATATTTATTAAATATAAACACCATAGTGTCAAATATATTTACTATAAATATTAGAGACATTAATGTATGAATTAAGAGTAACTAGATATATAACATATGTAAATATGTAATTTAAATATATGATATACAAATTAATTATAACATCATTATATGTATAGTATGTAAATAGAAAATACAAATTACAAATATACGTCTATTTTGCATTATGGGGTTTCCATTACGGGAAATTTTATGAAAGGAGACAGTTGCATATCACATGGCTCTGTTTTCTAGATTTATTTTCCATTATTTGAGTTACATATTTTAGTAGTTGTATTTTTAGGACAATTTAATTTGGATCCAGTTTATTCTCTAAGCCCTCTTGTGTCTGAAGATTGTCTTCATTTAACCCTCATCCTTGACCATCAGTATGGCTAAATCCAAGCGAGATTCGGGTTACAATCTTTCTTTAAGACTGTATTCTCAATCCCTTCTTTTCTGGCATCCTGCCTCACAGATGAGAATCCGTATGCTAACAGGGTTCTTTCGAACTATCTATAACCTTCTCTCTTGAAGCTGGTAAGAATTTCCTCTTAATCTGTGAATATCAAAATTTCACCAAAATGTGTCTGTATTTAATGTCCAAGAACTTTTGGATGTTTTTTTATTCATTTACTTATCCACCTGCTCTTGTATTATGTGTGTGATGATCTATTACAATTCTCTGAAGCAATGACAAAAAATATTTAAAGCTCTATTCTGTTTCCTAAATTAACTCTACTTCCTTTGGGGTTGGTTCTTCTGATCATGCATTAAGAAAAAAAAATTGTTTAGTGGTTCTTGACTGCTTATTTTTTTAAAAAAGATTTTCTTTCTTATTTATTTTAGAGAGACAGAGAAAGACAGAGGTTGCATTCCAGTGGGAGAAGGGAGAGGGAGAAGGAAAGAATCTCAAGCAGATTCGACACTGAGTGTAGAGCCTGACATGAGGCTTGATCTCATGACCACAAGATCATGACCTGAGCTGAAACCAAGAGATGGACACTTAAGTGAGCCATCTGGTACCCCTTTTGACTGTTTTCATGTGTGTAAGTGAGGCTGTCAGTAACAGTAGGGAGTGGAATTATTTCACACATATGAATATCACTGTTTCCTTGGGATACAATAGAAATCCCTATGGCAATTGGGCACGGGCAGAGTTCCACAGGGCAGAGAGGGAAGTCACTTTCTGGGGAGGACTCCATTGGGATGAGGTGTGCAGTTTCTCTCAGCAGCCATAATGGTTCATAATGGTTGACTGTCCTTCAGCTAAGTTCAGCCATCTTAAAACTGAAGTTTCATTCTGTTGTCCTATGCCTGCTTTAGCAATAGTGATGCAGGATTCTTCCTTTATCCTGATGTCTGGCTTTAAAGGTTGCCTAAAATATTAGACCACTGGCTACTTACTATCAAATAATATGGTCCAACCTCAACATTTGAAAGTCCTATGATGGTAGCTGGATGTTGACCCTCTGCACTGTTCAGATGGACATTTACCTACCTCCAATTTAATCCAATGCCCTTTGCAGCATGGATACCATTATTCATATTTTCAAATTATGAAAGAAACCCCAGCCAACAAATGATTTCAGCTATCCCTGAGGGTACATATTGCAGAAATGTACTCTGCCAGACCCATTAAAGGGGCAAGTCCATTCAAAATCACACAAAATCACCTGTTAGGCAAGAGCCAAATTAAGGTTCTTTCACCAAGAAATGGATTTTAGGGAGAATTCCTATATGTAAACTTTTCTAAGTGAAAAGATTTTATTCCCTATTCTATGGAACAAATCTTGATGCCAATTGTCCAGGAATTTCAGTATATTCTAAACTACGTTTGAGAAAAAAGCTCAGTCCTTTCATATGTATGTATTTCTGGGGCTTCATCTCTGAAGGAAGTGTGTACTTCATGCTGGCAAGAAAAAAGCTGATGCTTTAGTTTTCATCATCAAAACAGAAAGCCTGTCTCCAGGTCATCTAGAATATTAAAACACATGAATTGTATTTAATCAACACCTCAGAAAATTTGATGTTCTGGGACTTTCCAAGTTGCCAAGGGGCTCAATTTTGAATTGACTATGAGTCAGGTTTGGCATGAAGCAAAGGTGAGTCATTTGCATTTCAGATAGTCAATCTAAGAAAAATACTGTCCGTTTCTTCTGCTAGTTTCTTCCATGATCTATCCCTTATCACCAGAACTCTAGAGAACAAAATGTTTAGCTTTCTAGAACATTCTGTTCAGCCACTGCTACTGACCTAAGACTGGCATCAAAGTGACCATATGAGGAACGTTTCTGGACTCTTATACAGAGCTGTTGTTAGCATCCATTATATACTCAGGCTTTCATAAAAGTAACCATTTTAATTTGTCCTAAAATTTAGATTAAATGGACATGTCATTTGATCAAGGGTTCTCCCTCATCTTCCTGTCCCCAGGCCCCCATCCTTTGGTTGTACCAAGATGGGGAGATCACTGAGTACAGACAAAATTATCACTGCAATAGAACATCTCAGTAGGTGTTCTTAAGAAAAGCTAAACAGAAAAAAAGAAAACTCTGAGTTTTTTCATTCTTTCTGTAATGTATGTTAGATTATAAAGCTATTTTTCTGTTGGCCTGTTTTTCCGTTTCCTTATCCATGGTTTCTGAAGTTCTACCACCTGTAACATCTACTAAACATTAACACTTCCAGCAGATGGGTGTAAGAATATCTTTTTCTTCCTTTTTCCTTTCGGTGTTCAGGCCTGGAGACCTGAGGAACTCCTGCCCTCCTTGCTTTGGTGGCTGGATGGGTTTATCAAGAGGCTAAGTTTTGGGGCACCCGGGTGGCTAAGTCAGTTGAGTGTCTAACTTTTGGTTTCGGCTCAGGTCATGATCTCAGGGTCCTGAGATCGAGCTCTGCATTGGGCACAGTGCTCAGCAAGGAGTCTGCTTGTCCCTCTCCCTCTGCTCCTCCCCTCCTCACTCATTTATAAATAAATACATACAATGTTAAGAGAGAGAGATAGAGAGATATATATAGAGAGAATTAAGGTTTTTCTGTTGAATTGAGGCTACTGTAATGTTTTTTCCCTCACCCTCGACTGACTGGCCTACAGTGACTTTCTGAATTTTTCTCTTGGCATCTCCTTGTGCTGGTGGTTGCTTCTTTCCACTCCTCTGTTTCAAAGATTGGCGGGGGGGGGGGGGGTCCCTTGAAGATCTCCTTGTTTTCCTATGCTGTGATTTCATCCTTATTTTTAGGCCAATACAATTTCATTTACTCTCTTGCAAGCTCAGCTATGCATTTAAAAGGAGGTTCATTATGTGAGTTCCAGCACCTGGAGATGCTCCGTAGCAGAAGGTGTTTTTGGGGCATTTCACCCATGACATTGCTGGCAACATAAGGAACCTCAACTTATTTTAACTTCAAATGTGCTCTCCACTCACGGTCCTTCTTGTCTCAGTGGCCATCCCCAGTTATCCAGGCTCAAAACTCTTCTTCCCTTCAGGGCAGGAGACTCAGAGGCTCAGCCAGAGAGTGGCACAGGCAGCTGGAGAAGCACGAGAGGGCCCCCTTACAAAGCAGGATGTGGGGAAGTTTGCATCAGGAGAAGTCACTGAATATGATCTCAGAGTTGGCCATCGCATGCATTTCCAACCTGACGCATTCACTCCTGCTCAGAAAACAACTTCTCTTTCCTCTTGAAGGTCTTTTTCCTCTGCGGGAGCTCAAGCTCTCTCTCCTCCATGACCTCGGAGCTCTCCAGCTGCTTGGGCTCCCAGGCCTCCCGTGGCCTTGCAACACCCACACCACCATCAAACCGTGTCTCCCTAGCTTGGAGGCATGCCCCTGCAGGAATGCAAGAATGATTCTTCTGCCTACAGGGTGGCAGTGCGGACTCCAGGAAATGACATGGGTGGAGGAGGCAGCAGGGCACAGAGTCAAGGCTGAGGCATGGCAAGACACAGACATGAAGGTAATCAAAGCTGTGATTACCATCAGGCACTCAGCCTCACTGGACAACTTAGCTGCAAGCATCTGAGTCCCCTGGGAACAATGGTTTTTTTGGCCTGCAGCAGAATCCCTTGGAGGGCTTGTTACTTGTTAGAATAGATAGTTCAGAGACCCCTCACTCAAAGATTCAGAGGGTCTCAGGTAGGGGCAAGGGACATCCACTGTTCACATGTTCCCCGGTGATGCTGAGGCTGCCAGCCCCAGTCTACACTTCGTCCAGCCCCTCACGGGCCACCTGGCCAGCTCGTGCTTCTCCCCTTGCTGAGCCGCACCTGGGAACAGTCCACATTTAATCTAGGTGGCTTCCATTCCCCTCCTCCTAACACTTCTTCATGGCTCTGTTTCAAAGACGGTGACTTCCCCCACAAAGGGCGCTGGAGGTAATGAACAGACTCATTAAAAAATTCCTGTTCAGTCCCCACTCTCATTTTATGGGCATTTTGCTCCACAGAACGTTCTGAGTGATGGCACCTTCCTCAAAACAGCAGGGCAGAAAGAATTACTTTTGGAAATTATGTCAGGAGAACTTCGGAAAGACGACGAGGAAGTGACTTACAGACACAACACACACCGCACGTGGTTGTAAAATAGGCTCACAGCAAGAAGAGAAGGAATCACATCGGGGAGGGGTGAGGAAGTGGTGGGGGGCGGGCAGGTGCATGGAGCGGGTGCTCCTGGAGCCCTGATCTGGAGCAGGAGGTACGGAACAGGCAGAGAAACAGGACTCCAAAGTCACGCGGGGCGAAAAGGCTGTCACAGACTTAGTGAGACACACCTGGATCAGCTACCCGGGAAGGACTCCTCAGCAACAACAGAGCGAAATCAGGAGTCTCCAAGGACCACGGTCTCACATTTTTGCATCGCTGCCTTTCCCAGCAACGTCCACTCCATCGCTTAGCTGGCCGATTTGATGGTTTCTGCCTTCCTGATGATTTGTAGAAATCGCCCGATGTTTGGGACCAACTGAGTAGGGCAGACTGTAAACATGGCTTATTCCACTTGGGTCTGGACTAACGTGGAAAACAAATTTCTAATATCGAGAAGACACAGTCACAGGTAGGTGCTTGTTTCAAGGTAAGTTCCCTCCAATAATTTTTAGAAATCATAAAATGCTAACACGCCATCAGAAGTGAGTACTTTTTCCTTAAAATGATGGTCAGCATCAGCGCCTGTCATTTTAGGAAACTTACATACAATTGTTTTCAGCCTTGTCCAAAGTCAACAGACTGCAAAGCCGGTAAATTGAACATCTCACACGTAAACCGGTAAATTGAACATCTCACACGTAAACCACCTGTCTAACGCGCTGTTACAGTGGCCCCAAATAACTTGGCTTTATTGGCCAAAAAGCACTCACGTCAGCAACACCACTGATACCCAGAATAACCTCCCCGGAGATGCCAAGGCTCCAGCCTCCGTTGTTAGGACCTGGCGCTGGGATTCCAAGATGGATGCGGCCCCCTGGGATGTGAGGGACCCACCTTGTCCTCGAGCCCCTATCATTGCTTCCATCCCACTTAGAGACATTCCCCTACAACTGCGCCTTATCAGACGTTTTCTATTGGGATTCTTTTGAGCTTTAAAATAAAGTTTTTTTGTTTTTTTTTTTTCCTGTGATGTAGAAAGGGAAACTCAATTGGAAAAAAAAATAGCCACTCATCCCACAGTGACTTTAACATTTGGTTGCTTTTCCTTCTTGTCTTTATTTTTAAAGATGTTTTTGTAACAAATATATAAAAAAAATTCTTTTTAAAAAGATTGTAGATATTTATGGACCTAGAGAGTGTGAGTGGGGGAGGGGCAGAGGAGCGAGTGTGAGAATCCCAAGCGGACCCCACGTTGAGCACAGAGCCCTAAGCAGGGTTTGATCTCCCGACCCTGAGATCATGACCTGAGCAGAATCAAGAGCCAGATGCTTAACCGACTGAGCCACCCACGCACCCATGTGTAAGAAAATTTAAGTATCTGGAGAAAAGCAGACCTATCACCCAATTCATGTTTAAGTACTTAATTTATACTCAACTGATTGAATGCACTCTTCCCCTCCTGCACCTTTTTGGATCTGTTCAGGCAAATAGGGTATAGATGCAGAGATGGCCTCGAGCAAATTAGTCCCTGCAGTCTGATTCTCTCATCTGCAGATGAGAAGAATTCCAATCCCTTGTTCAAGATTGCATGGTGGGGACAAGATGCAAGGCGTAGGCAGGAAGTGAGGGCAGTGTCTGGAGCCCACCGAAGGCTCCATAATAGCCATTGCGACAAGTCTGCAGTTCTTCTGAGCCATCAGTCTACAGGCGGATGCGATCATGGTGTCTCCCCAAACTGGTGAATCCAAGAACCACCTCGATCCCATGGGGCTTTAGAGACTGGCATCTGCAGACTCCGAAGGACTTCCCTAGGGTAGGGCGTGCCTTCAAGCTCCAGGCCCAGGAGCATGGGAGGCCAGCGCAGGAAGAGGTCCCTGCCACTGGGCCAGCCAGCTGTCACAGGTGCCCTACCGTCAGGCAGAGGGGTGGCTGGCCGGGCCTCCAATGAGAACCGCTCTACTCTGAGCCTTCTGACCATGCGGACAGCTCACCCTGGCATCTCGGTTCTGTAGCAGAAGGCAGAATGCTAGCCCAGTCAGGTGACAGGTGGAGGGATTCGGGGGCAAACCTAGGTGGCAAACGCCGCTCGCCATGAACCTTTGCAAACACCCATTTGTGCAGGCCTGAGAAGGTCAGCAGCAAAGAGCCTGTGTCTACCTGCCCTGCGGTGTCTGGTGTCTCTGTCCTTCTGTAGGGGCTCAGCCTTGCTTTCCCTTTGGGGCAGTTCCTGCCCCAGGCTGGGCCTGCATGGTGCCCCCAGACCCGCCCTCCAGTCTGGCCACGCCCCTGTGGTGTGTGCTTATGAGTGCTCAGCCCATCACCCCACATGACAGCTGGCACATGAGGGAACATCGTTAATGCTGATGTGTGAGAGAGTTCCAGAGAGGCAGGGGGAGCTGGTGAATAAGTGGGAGCACCTCTGTACCCCTCCTGACTGTCAGCTCCCCATGCTTTGGCTCTGCGGTTGGCATCAGATCTATCCCCGCAGACAGCCTGAGAGGACTGTCATTTACCTGCCGTGTCTTCTAGTTCTGGGGAGATGCCCCTGGCGCCTGTCCTCCATGTCCCCCCTGGAGGTTCAGACAGATTCTCTTCGCTCTGGTTCTCCTGGTCCTTTATTTGCACTTTCCATCTCAACCCGCCCGGCCCACTCTCTAGAGAGAGCACCCTGGGCTCTCCATGTCCTTGCTGGATGCAATGCAGATGCCTTGTCCCAACATGCATCGCACAGATGCTCTGTGGGCATCACCTTCCTGATGGACACCTGCCTCAGCTCCACGAGATGCTGTCGACAGCCCGTCTCGTCTCAGGCACTGCAGGGCACTCTGAGGGCCGCGCACCCCCCACTCCCCCGCCAGCTGCCCCCTGAGCACTGTCCCCAAGGCCACCGAGTGCAGCCACACCCACTTGGGCTGGCAGTCCTGCATCTTCCTAGGTCAGATCTACCAGGGGAAGGTCAGAGCCAAGGTTCCCGACTGCAGGGAACTCGCTCGTGGAGAGAAGGCGTTGCCACCGGCTTTTCCAAATCCAAACCCAAGTCCTGATTTTCCCATTCCCTGAAATCTCACTGAACTCTTTCTAGCAACAGAAAAAAACCATGGTCCCTAAGTAGATATAAGTTCATTTGCCATTAATTCCTCTGCATGTTTCTGTTACACGCTCTTCTCCAGACGACCATGTTTTTGTAATTAAAAACCACATGTTCCCATGACTTCTTACCCCCAGATTCACAAGTCCACTACAAACAGATTTTAAATGAGTTGTTCTGTGCACACTAAGGGATCTTTAAATTCAATACACACAGACACTTCACTGCTTTTGCTGCCCTGAGTATTGGGCAGAGGTGGATGGATTATTCAAAAGCAGTTACTTTTGCTGTTTGCTGCTCTCTCTCTCTCCAGCAGACACAGGTTTTTAGGCCCCCATAGAGTGCAAGCAGCACAGATTTGCAGTGAAGATTGTCTGTCCCGAGGGAGGTGCTCTCTTGGGAGGCTGAGCATGCATGGACCTTCTCTCGGCTCGGACTTCAAAACCAAATCCCACGGTCTGCAGAGAATGAGGAAGAGCGTGATGCTCTGGTCCAGGTCTGTATCTGACTGTGAGGCCCAGGGGATAAAGTTGCTTGAGAAAGGTCACCAGCTCATTGGTCATGCTGGATGAGGTGTCCTGATCGCCCTGCGCTGTCCTTATCCACGTGCGACCTTCTTACAACCAGCCTTAGAAATGGCTGGTCCCTGATGCTACAATGTCTTTAATTTTACAAATATCTTCAGTCATTTCTTTCTGGGGCAGGTGAGTCGAGAGGGTGGCAGAGCTGGGGGGTTATTTCAAAGTAAGCAGTGGCTATAAAAAATTAGATGAATTTTCTCACGAGGCTTGAGGGTAACACTTAAAAAAGAAGACAACGCAGAAGTGTACTGTGTATCCTTTAGAAAAGGTGTATTTTCTTTAAAGGTATTTTGTAGGACAGCTGAATATGTGAGCTAGTGTTCTGTCCTCACAGGCGCCCAGAGCCTGGCTCCCCACACAGGCCAGGAAGAACAAGGTCCCATTCCATCCTCCACGCCGCCCTCTGCCTCAAGGTTGGAGCCTCTTTAATGAAGTTCATATATTTGAGTACAACGTCCTCCTGTAGGTAAAACTCTGCAGTGACAACTCTGTCCATTTAACGTGGTGAGATGTGATTTTTCTCCACATGCTTTTTTCCTTGTCATCCATCTGATGAAGAAGGCGTCTTGACTCAGTCAGGCCCTGAGGGACAAGGTCTGGTGGGGAAAACAGGTCGTCTTTTGCTCAGGGGCTCCTTCCCCTCTTCCCTTTCTGGGACATCCCCAGGGTATACGATGATGCCTTCATACAACTTTGTACAAATTATCTCTAAAAATGCCCCCACGTGGGGTGCCTGGGTGGCTCAGTGGGTTAAGCCTCTGCCTTCGGCTCAGGTCATGATCTCAGGGTCCTGGGATCGAGCCCCGCATAAGGCTCTCTGCTCAGTAGGGAGCCTGCTTCCCTCTCTCTCTCTGCCTGCCACTCTGCCTACTTGTGATCTCTCTCTCTGTCAAATAAATAAAAAATCTTTTTAAAAAAATAAAAATAAAAATGCCCCCACATCACAATACTCAGAACCAGATAGAATTCTTAGGGTCTGGAATTCCTACAGGGGCAGGACAAGGCAGTGTGTTCATCACCCCACAGCTCGGCTTTGTTCAGTTCCTGAGGTTGTAGCTGTAGTTGTCCCCAGGCCTGGGGTTTCTGGTCCAACAGTAGGACCCATCCTTGGGCCCACGGCCTTCCTCATTTGTTCGCTGGTTTCCTGAGCACAGCATCACCTCATGTATCAATCAGGTCATATCCTGGGGCAGGAGAAGAATGCCGTGCTCAGGTCTAATCCCTGTAAGGCATGAATTCTCCCGGCATTTTTATCCCCGTTTACCTGGCGACTGCAGTCCTAATTAAAAGGACTCATGACCTTTCTCACACTTGGAAATTGTTCTGAAAAGTCCATTTTGCTATAGGCTACTTCAAGTCCACACAACTGTGCCATGTAGCTGAGAGAGTGACCTACCAGAACAGCAGACTCGGCATGGATGTTTGGAGACCCAGCCCGGTTCATCTTTCTGCTTGCTTGCTTGCCTGCGCGCCTGGCAGAGCTGGCGGGCAGAGAAACCCCAGGACACTCGCTCGGAGGCACAGCTGCCGCTCCGAGTGATGCCTCTGTCACCTGTCACTCCAGGCTGCCATCCTGAGTCACCGTGTTCCCGCATGGCGATCTTGAGGCAGGAAACTGGCATGCAGGCGTCCGGGCTGCCTGCTGAGACTTGGGGAGGGTTCCCCATTAGCATGGGTTTTTTTCTGATGTGGCCAATGGGCAGCCACTCCAAGGGTCTCAGCTGAAGAAGACCAGTTCAAGAGCAGCTACACCGGCTTGGGCGACCCCAGAGGGCACTGTGGCCTGTTTACTTGTTTCATCATCACATGGAAACACGGGCATTTGCTGATCTGCCAGGGCTGGAGAACTTGATCTTTTCCTTGTCAGCTGCAGGCACGGCTCAACGTGTCCTGGGAGGCATCTCGGAGCCTAGCTGGCACCAGGGAGTGTGTCTTGGATGCGGGGACGGTGGCATGTGTGGGCCTGCAGCGTCTGGCTCGGCTATCCTGGAGGGAGGGACAGGCTGACCTCCTGGGGAGCACTGCACACCAGGGCACACACAGATATAACCCGGGTGATGTTCTCACTCACCCATGCTTGCCCAGGCTGCAGATGGCCCGGTGGCTCTCTAAAGGCAGGCGGAGGGCATGGCCCCTTCCAGAGTTCCCTGGAAGTGGGAGAGTGGGGGTTTCTCATGAGTGGGGGGAGGCACCTCATTTTCACGAGCTGTAAAAAGGCACATTTTAAGAAGTCTCTTTAAAGGCAATATGTATAGTCAACTAACATCCTAAGATAAAGGGAGGGAGACAGAAACAGATTGCATCATTTGGGTGAGCATATGAAGGAGAAAATTCAACATTTTGCTTAGGGCTTATTTGATAATACGACATTCACATTTTTCTTTTCTTTACTTTTTTTAAAATATCTTATATATTTATTTGAGAGAGAGACACACACAGAGACAGCACAAGCAGAGGGAGAAGCAGACTTCCACTGAGCAAGGAGCCCAATGTGGGACTGGATCCCAGGACCCTGGGATCATGACCTGAGTCAAAGGCAGACGCTTAACCCACTGAGCCACCCAGACACCTCTATATTTTTCTGGTTTTTTAAAACGAGGGCTTGAATTACTTTATCGCTTCAATTTGACTAGAGCAGGGACCCAAACTGACACACCTATGGGGTCAGGGACCCGCTGTGAGGGATGGAAGTGAGGCCAGGTAGGGGATGGGGCACAGAGTGGGGTCCGTGTCTGTCTAAAATGCGCAGGTACTACTGCGTCCCGCACTGTCTTTTATGAGGAAAACTGATGACACAGTCCCTGGAGCCAGCTCTACAATTTAAGATCGGTATAAATTTGAAGCCCCGGTGATTGTTACCTGTAACTTTGTGTCCATTTCCCCACCACCATCCAACCATAGGATAATCAGGGCTCCCCCTGGTGGTTGAAGTAGGCAGGGACAGACAATGGTGGCCCGGGAAGCTTCACCCTGGCCAGTAAGCCCCCCACCCTTGGCTGCTTGCTAAGCCAGGGGAGAGGGCTGGGGTCAGCAGGTGGCTGATCCCTGAGTGCAGCCAGCGCCTCCCTGAGAAGTGCAGCTGGGCTCCTCAGGGCTGAATTCACCCAAGGTGTGGCTTCACTCACACACTCATGCTTCTTTAGCAGGAGGAAATTACACAGCAGAGAACAAGCTTTTTGTTTCCTCCTGAAAATCTGGAGTGCATGTATTGACATTTCCAGATAACGCATTCCAACTACTGCTTTGACTAAAAGTGTTGTGACTAGTTTTCCCTCCCATCAGATCAATACGTAACCAACCCTATGACAGACATCGCCAGTTTGAACACTTGCTGTTCTACATTTTAACAGTTACCTAATTACCATAGAGCTTTGCTTCTTGATTGACTTAGAATTTTGACTATTAAAAATTGCATTTTGTTAGTTTCTTTTCCCATTAATTTATAGAACTGTCATAAGGTTATCTGTGTAGTTAAGTGTCTGATGTGCACACACACACACACGTACAGATTAAATACAACTACAGAGGGCACGGGGAAGCTGGGGGGGTGGTGCTGGATGTTTACTATCTTGATTGTGTCAATGGTTTCACCAGTGTACACAAGTCTGTGAGGGTGTGTCAATTATATGTTGGTAAAACTGCTAAAAAATAAAACATAAAAACCATAAAATCTCATCAATTTTCTTTCTCTATTTGCTGTATTCAGTGAAGACTCACCATTTCACTGTTAGAGATTAAAAATCTCAATCTAAAACCATTTACTGTTCCCTTATATTTACTGAACTTAATGAACTGAGTCCTCCCACATACCCTGTCACTGACTTGGGAGCCCCTGGCCCTCAGCACACCCCGGTCTTCAGCAGGGTACCACTCTGTCCTTATTCATGTGACAACAGCAATGAGAGGGACAGGAAAGGGGCTGGCACTCCCAGGAGGCAGGCGCTGCCTTCCAGCACCTTCCCCAGCTGGCTCTGTCAACCCTGTTTGTGCCTGTAGGAGCTGACCTGGGGCTTGCCCTCATGAGAGAAGACGGGGCAGAGAAATGTGACTGAGACCAAGGGTGCAAAGCCAACCCCGCAGGGGCTAGGCAGAAATGTCAATGAGAGAAACAGGCCAGAGGTACAAATGGTCTTCACTCCTGCCAAGAATGGATCGTCTCTCATTTTTCTTGAAATGGCTGCTCTATAGGTTTGTGTTTTGTCTCTCTACTTTGGTCCACGTAGAGTCTGGAGCCTGACTGCAAGACACAAGCACATTCCCTTCCATTCTCTTGTGGTCAAACAGTAGCCCGAGACTAATGATAAATCAAAGGCTCCCCAGGGCGGTGGGGCCATGCGGAAGGTGGCATGTGTAGTGTGGGGTGCATTCCCAGCCTTTAAAGAAGGGGAGACCACACAGAAGGAAGGCTCTTTACACATTCCAGAGGCATCAGAACTTGGGGGGCAAATCTAACTTAATACTGGCAACTCCACTCAGCCAAGGGGGCACGTCTGTAGGCCAGACATGGCTGCCTGCTATCCATGTTCTCCTTTTAATGTGGAATTTGTGCTATTCCAAAGTCTTTAAATTCCTCATTTACCAGTTCTAATTCACTCAAAGCATGGAAAGATATGTTTTCTCACCAATGCTCGTTCTTCCCAAGCCAAAGGAAAAGGGGTGATGCACACTGGCCACTGTGTTCTGAGTTAGTTGATATGTTTGTCTATCCACCCCTTCCTTACTTTACTCCCTAAAGGCTGGGCAGCACATTTATTGCCCTGGAAACAACATAGCTGGTCTAAATAATCTCAGAACCTTTCATCTCTCTTCATTTTTTTTCTTTACTAAAGGAGATAGGAAGATTCAACCTTCTGACATTTACACAGCTTCAACCTTGGTAATAAAAATTTATTATTTTCTTAAGAAAGAAAGAGAAAGGTTATAGAAAGTCTTGAAGGGCAAAATAAACACAGAAAGTGATGATGAATTTAATCTCGCAGTTTCCAGGGAAAAGAGCTTTTGGTAGAAGGGTTACCAGTTCTGTGTTTGTACTGGTAACAAACAAAGCATGGGAACCACATAATAAACCACAAATAAGCCACAGATAGCTCCAAGACGTATTTCTCTTAAGACTGGAACCTTCATCTTCACTGAAGCGTTTGAAGTTTGGTTGTTGTTGTTTTACCATGGTGACTAATAAGGGCCAAAACAATTTTGAGTTTTCCTCCTGCTCTGCATTCCTTGGGTATGAGAGATGAAGCAGTTAAAACACGCACATGCGTGCACACGTGCTACTCTGTGGGGGGCAGAAGTGCGCTGTGAGCGGATTAGCTCTTGCATGATGGAGAGTTGGCTGACTCAAGATGCCTTCCATACCTGAGTGCAGGGCCCTCACCTCCTCTCACCCATTCGGAAGAGGCAGTCCTGTTTCTATTATAGAAAAGTGTGTTTTGTGACAGGAAACGTTAGTCCACACGTGGACATGTTTCGAATCAGATTCCCTCAGGTGTGGAAGTTTCGAATACATAGTAGCAAGTTATGATGATGGGCAGTCCATGAGCTTCACCGCGCAGGTGCAATGTGTGAGTGACTGTAATGGGAAACACAATAAAATGCCAGTGAGTCAGCTGTGTGAAAATTTTCCCAAACTGCTTCATCTGCAGAACCAGGAGCATTTATCGACAACTAAATCATTTTAGAATTTTCATAAGTAGGATTGCAAGGAATTGCAGCATGTTCTACTACCCATTGCTGATATTCTCTGATGAAAACGGAAGAATTTATGCCAGTTGCAAGACAGCACACAGTTAATTTTCCTTTTACCTTAGCACTTGCTACAGAACTCATACTCTTGAGGGGTTCGTCTGTTAACCAGCCGGCACACGAGCCAGCTGTCAGGTTGGCTTCATCTGTGTCTCTGCTTAGAAAATGTGAACGGCCTCAAATTTCTTTTACTGTCACTCTTGATGGCATGTGTCAACATTATTGACCAAAGACACAGTTCTCCCCCTGACTTCTATGGACCATGAAAACCCCCAGAAGGGATGGGCTCTTAGGTGAACCAGAAAGGAAAACTTCTCTGAAATACAAATGCCTGGAGTAAAAAGGTTTTGTTGAGATAATCTGATACTTAGAAGATTCTAATGCTGCTTAGTGCGGTGTCATGACACATGTAGATTTCGAAATCCTTGTCATCAAGTTGCCCTGAATTTTCCCCCACTGTGTATCAGCCCCTTATAGTGCAAGAGAGTCCTGAGGTAAAATTAAAAAAAAAAAAACAAAAAAAACAACCCATGTCTTTGGCTAAATTCATGGCTGATTCTGGTCGTCATGTGAATTTGTTTAACTCTAGTTTGTGCCAATGTCCTCTTGTTTTTGGCAGGGTTTGACATATGTCTCTTTATAGTTTGTGTTTTCATAACCAATAATTCTATGAGTAAGATCACCTCTCCCTGGTCTCCTTTTTGCCTTAAGATTTTCGACTGTTTTTTTTTTTTTTTTTCAGCATAATAGCTGCTTCTCACACAAATGCGCATTGCTGTAATTATACACAATCTTTTATAATCTTAATGTCTGGGTCATAAATCCTGATGCTCTCACCGACACTGAGGTAAACATTACCTTTTCTTGTTTAGACTTCCTCCACTTAATGATTTGAGGTCAAGTGATTGCTACTTGTCAGACAGAAGTTCTTTATTTCAATGCAAAAAAAGCAAACACACACAACAAACAAACAAAACAAAAGACACTAACTTGTCCTCTCTTTCCTTGTGAGTAATTTCTGTAACTTTCTGGGCTTTTTTCCACCAACACATGGCACTACATTGGTTCTATCCAGCTCTAGGTATATATTTCTGTAAGCTCTAGCTTGTATTTCTTAAGTATTAATACTAATGTTAGCTGTGACAATTCCTACCTTAACCATCGCTAATAGTTTTATTGTGATCAACCAGACAACAGTCATACAAGTAAAAAACACTCACTGATTTTTTTTTTGTCTTACTTTGAGCAATAACATTTAAAAAAATCTTCTGGAGAGAATCATGATAAATCTCTCCCGTTCAAGTGCATTTCTGCACAACGACCAAAGTTAACCAAAGCAAGCAAGTCGGTCTTCATAAATCCTGAATCTTAACATGATTTTTTCCACCTGCTTTGTCTGTCGGAGGACGGCCAAGGTGACTCATTCTCGATAACTAGCTGGGTTTTCCCAGGATGAGAAAGGGATCTCACACTCCAGAAAGGGAGGCAGCACGCCCATGTGGACATGGTCATCATACCTGCGAGCATCTTTACCACTTGGGCAAACCTCCAGACTAGCGTTCATCCAAAGGAATCATCATTACTTCTTTTCATGTGCGTGGGGAGCCGCAGGTAAGTAAAATCCAAGGGCAGAGGCCATGTGTTCTGCACGTAACAGCCCCCAATGTTGGCACAGTGCCCGGGGTCTAGCAAGTTCTCAGCACTTGGTGAGTAAATGGGGGTAAAGGACTGAATGGATAATTATCAGATGAAGTGAGACACAACCTCCTCCCTCTGTTTTCTTTTTGTAAACTATCTACATGGTAGAGAACACAGGAATAGGAAGATCTCAGAAAGACTTAAAAAGTTGGGTCCTATGTATCCCTGGATGTATGTATGTATGCGTATGCATGTATGTGTGTGTATGTGTGCGAGTTGTGAGTTCCTACACATTGTATGTGTAGTTCACGTATTTTAGGCACTTAAGTTTCACCAGGTAGGCAGAATATTTCAGGTGTATCTAAATTGATCACATGGTCACTTGTGGACACAATCTACTTTAAATGGAGAAGATGTTCTGCAACTGAGTATCAAATAAGGAAAATACAAAGTAATAATGTATTAATGTAATAATGAATCAGAATAAAGCAAGGTCCTTAACAGAAACATACCCAAGAACCTGTAAAAGGGTGATTTTGGATAGGTCAACATCCTCAACCTAGAATCTGCACAGATACGGCTTTACCCCCTGTGAGGGAATACGAATATCGGCCACACAATCTCTGTTGTTTAGGCATATATACGCAAATTCTAGAGAAAGTAGACTGCAGGGGTACAAATGAGCCCTTTTATGCTGACAGGTAGAAGAATAGGAGAACGGGAGTCAGGATAGCAGAGGCACGGGGAAAGTCAGAGGTGCGGAGCTCCAGGTAGGGCCATCCGTCAGAAGCGCTTGGCATGAGTAGGGAATGAAGCACAGCAATAAACTGTGGGGGGAAAATAAATGGCAACATATGAAGACAAACTCTGGCAAAATAAACATGGCCATCATCATTCCCCTTCCAGCCCCTGGAGATTGAATGCTGCGTAGAAAGTGATGTATTGGCCACTTCGTGTGATTATTTCTTCTGGTTCCTCCTAGCCTTTGTGGATGTCAGCTGATAGAAAGGTCTACTGGTCCAACATACACAGTTCTGTTCCTAGGAAGAGCTAGATCATAAGCATCACAGAAACCACTGTTGTCTTTTAGGCTGTCAAATATAATTATTTGGATTAGCTACAACCTCAAAGACCTTGTGGGTAGAAAGGCCCGGCAGCTGGTAGGCAAAAGTCTTTTGTCACTATTTGGCAAAAAGTCCGAGTTACTTGCCAAGCTCCAGGGGAGATTTGGTAATATTGTTTCATGACGCCCTCCATGGCAGACCAATCCCAACCTTGATAATGCTGTTCCTGAGCAGGGCTCAGGCATCAACTGAGAAAATACAGATCGATTTGCAGAGTTGGAGAAATACCTCACCCACACATGCATGTTGAGATCTACCGTTCTGCAGGAAAAAAACCCTTTCAGGGGGCTTCTCAGTGGGAGGCTGACCCATCGGAGTAAAAGGGCCATTCCATGCAAGTAGCTTAAGCCTGTGAAGGTCTCAGGGATAGGACTTAAAGACGGGTTGTGTCTGAATTCACACCATCTCAGACAAATCCTAAAACAATAATCTAGAAGACCAGTGTCGCTGGTGAATGCTTTGTTTCTATTCTATTTGCTCTTGAACTAATAATGATATTTAACAACAATCCTGAAAAATCAAGCTGTCTGTTCCTTACTTCTGCAAAGAACTTAAATTTGGATGAATTCAGAAAAAAGTCCTCAGATCTATTGATGTTAAAAAAAGGGGGGTTTTCTGCATAACCTGATTTCATGTTACAAGTTAAAGTTTCAGGAGACACAGACACGCATTGAGATTCTTGGGCCAGCACGGAGCTTGGCAAACAGCTTATGAAAACCAGAGATGAATCTGCTGCCAGCATCCCTACTTCTTCTATTTGCTCTTCCTTTGCAGGGGGAGATTGGTAAATGATTAGAACGAGCTCTTGGGAAAAAATAAAAGGGATAGATAGATTGATCCATCAATAGACTGATGGATAAAGTTTTACTGATCTAAAGCATGGATAGCACAAAATTTACAAGTGATAATAAAATATGTGATACTCTTTGTTGTAAATTCCTTTTTTTTAAACAGTGGGAATTATTTATTTATTTTGAAGATTTTATTTATTTATGAGAAAGAGAGAGAGTGGGAGGAGGAGCTGAGGGAAAGGGACAAGCAGACTCAGTGCTGAGTGCCCAGAGTGAAGTGGGGCTTGAACTCATGACACTGAAATCATGATCTGAGCCGAAATCAAGAGTCCGATGCTTAACTGACTGAGCCACCGAGGCACCCCTGTCGGCTGTAAATTCTATATAACCCTCAGCTCCCTTAACCCTCTATGACTGATTTCTTGCTATGGATGCCAGTCGCTGAATGTAGCACTGGGAAAGGATGTGCAGTAGCACTATTATATTTTCGCTGTCACAAAGTTCTTGAATCATAGAAGCATATAACCTCAAAACCCCCAAAAGGGTAATGTCATAAAATCATGAGAAGTGATTAATTTTCAATATTTGTCCTATTTTTTTGTATTACTTTTTAGCTTACATAATTTTTTTTTTTTAATTTGTCAGAGAGAGTGAGCACAGGCTGACAGAGTGGCAGGCAGAGGCTGAGAGAGAAGCAGGCTCCCTGCCGAGCAAGGAGCCCAATGCGGGACTCGATCCCAGGACGCTGGGATCATGACCTGAGCCGAAGGTAGCGGCTTAACCAACTGAGCCACCCAGGCGTCCCCATAATTGACTTTTTAATAATAGTCCTGTTTAGCGATTGCCTTACAAAGTTCCCGAGATGTCAACAGTCTGTCCTCACTAGCTGGTGTGAGCTGGGTCCAGCCCACACCTGTTGCACTGACTTGTCGCTAACTTCTTCCATTCTCTCTTGGGTCAGGGACATAGCAGCTTGTAAATAAAGTGCTGAGAAATAATTGGCAAAGGGAAGAAGTGCAGGGAGTTTTAAAAATGGTACCCGTAGCCCTATCGTGATTCTCACTGCTTTGCTTCTAAGTAGCAGTCAGTCTTCAGCTTCTGTTGGGTGGATTTCATGGTTTTCAAGGTACAATAACAACTGGCTAAAGATCCTGTTCCTTTTTTTTTTTTTTTTCCAATGCACTTCTGAGTAGGGACAGGCTCTGCTCCCACAATCACCAGTTTCCTTCTATTTGCTCGCTCCCCACTTCCTGTTTTCCTGGATGCTCGCCCTTTCCCATGGCAGGGGGAGTGGCTGTGTGGCCCGCTCTCCTGCCCCAGGAAAGAAAATGGCAAACAAACACCAGACCAGGGCAAGAGTGCTTCCCGAGGCTCGCTCTGAAGTCCACACACCTGCCAAGCTTCAAGAGTGCCTTCCTCACAAACAAGACTCCCAGAATTGTCTTTGTGTCATGGACTTGACGATTAACTGCTTTGTTTTGAGATAGGCAAAGTGTCTAATTTTGGTTTGGATTTTAGAGTACAATGTTGAGTGACTGTCAACAGAGGACTGGTCTCAATGGAGGGGCGTTGGCAAAATTCTTGCCTATCTTTTCATGTTTTCTGCTCTGCGCTCAGGCAAATTCACGGCTGATCACAGAGCCAGAGCCTGTAGTGAGCCTCTGGCCCAGAGTGTGGGGATTTGATTACAGCCATTGGCCATAAACCACAGAGCTGTGCCCAACGTACTCCTACATTCCCAGTCCTCCTGCTGAGTCACTCTGCCTAAAATATGAATTACGATCATTATGAATTTTATATGAAGCAACCTCAAATTACCATTTCTAATCGAAAATGGCTAGCTAACTTCTCTCCTTTTATATCTCTATTTTAGAATTTCCTTAAAATTCTTCAGGATGGGCTACTTAATCACAGATTAAAAACCAACCGCCTAGAAACCTCCACGGCGTTGCTAGTTGGTGCTATGGCCAGACAGGTCACTTAGATCGGGGGACAGGGACCCATTTTTCCTGCATGCCTTCAAAATCCTTTGCCAATCACCCCGGCGATGTATACCCAAGGGAAGACTGGTTTACTGGAACCCATCACTGGAAACTGTCTAATAAAAGGACAGTCGTTGAACAGTTTAACTGTAAAATGTTAAGGCCACTGAGGATCTGTAATTCGAACTCTATACGCAGTGATCTTTACATCTCCAGGGTCTTCTCACTGGAATATGTAAGGGATGACTTGTTAAAGGCACAGTCAAAACCAGCTCTGCAGATTTTGAGAACACACCGCTCAGTGCAACTAGTGACACAGAGTCCATCGTGCTCATTCACAAGGAAGGCTCCCCTGAAATCCAATGGCAGCAGAAAGCAAGCTGATTAGAAAGTTGCAGGGAATTAAAAACTCCACATGCACAAGTATACTCGCTCAGCCATGCACCCGAAGCGCCTCGTACATGATTAGACATGGGAAGGTTAGTAGGAAGTTTATTTGTATGAAACAAATGGGGTTCAGAAGATAGACCCAGGAAGCCCTCCTCCACTGTTACTATAATTACACTCATGGTGAACTTTGTGTCATAAGGTTCTGAGACCTGACACAGTTCAGGTACTTTCCTCCTATATGTGCAATAAGTATACACCACCTCAGACTCCACAGGCCATCCCGGCCACAGCTGCCAGGAAGAGCTGACAGCAGTACCCGAGGGAGAAGAGTCCCACTTCTGCCCCAGGGGGATGACAGCAAGTCCACAAGCTCTGGGCACTCACACATCACACTGCCCCCAGCTGACTTGGAAAAGGCTGTGTTCTGTCTACTTCATCTTTCCCACTGGCTCATGGTCTTCTCTCTGCACTGACTTACAACATGCCCGATGAGCTCCAGAACACAACTAAATCCAGGGTTGTGACCCGAGTATTGTACGGGATGCTGTGGGTTGTTTACACATCATGGATTCCACACATTTACAGTTCACGGAGCTCTGGCATTGGCCAGGGACTTCCATAGGCTGGAGGAAGTTAATCCTGTCCCCAACTGTCGGGATGGGCTTCCATCACCTTGGGTGACTCCGTTCTCACCAGACATTGGGGCAGTGTATTACCCGACGGTGGTCAATGACACAGAACAGAAACTGTGGTGGGGGCATCTAGGAAAGTTCAACATGCAACCATTAGAAGAGATCATCTCTCTTCCTCCTCTGAAAAGCCCCCTTAGTATCAGCCTGAGGAGGGGGTCGACCCCCAAGATGATGTAGAGAAACCACTGAAAAAGCCTCAGTCCCTGGTGATTATGTTAGGCTTTGCTGAAGTGTGTCTCACTCAAGACTCCAGTTCCAGGAGATGAGGGGTTCCCCAACTGTGGAGGTAGGCTTGAGAGGGGTTTCTCTTACGTTCAGCTTATACGGGTGATCTGTCATTACAGAGCACATTACCTCAAGATGCAGAGGCTTAAGACAGTAAGTGTGAATCACGTCACAGTTTCTGTGGGCTGGGATGGCTGCCTCTGAGTCTAGGTCTCCCACAGGGCTGCAGCCGAGGTTCCCCTGGGCTGTGGTCTCAACTGTGCGATTTGCTGAGGGCTTCAAGGCTCACTCCAGTGGGAGTTTGTGGGACTCTGATCTCATGCTCAGTGGGCTGAGAATCTTAGTCCCTCCCTGCCTGTTTGGCTAGAGACTCCCTCAGTTCTTTGTTTCATGGAGTTCTCCAGAGAGCGGCTCTCAGCACGGCAGCTGGCTTTCCTCAGAGTGAGCGAGGGAGCGAGGGAATCCAAGATGGAAGCCATCGTCTTTTTTTTTAACCCAATCTCAGAAGTGACAAGTGACATCCCACAGATTCTGCCATATTCTGTTCATTGGTGTTGGTCACTAAATCCAGTCCATGTTCACGGGGAGAGGAGTACACAAGGGGGTGAACACAGGAGGTGGGGGCCATTGGGAGCCACTCTAGCGGTCCCCACCACACAACCGAAGGTGTCCTAGTGGGTAGGCCAGAGCAGGAAACAAATAAGAAAGAAGCAGACACTGGGAAGAGTTACTGAGATCTTCACATCATTCTCAAATACGACTGCAATGGGGGTTTGTGGCTGACTCTGTGGAGAGTATCCCATAGACAGAGCTGAGCTGGTGCTGGATGTCCTTTAGCCTGGCGTCAGTTCGATGAAGCCGAATGGAGTAGTGTGTATCATTGTAATTGATAGTTAACAACACACAGGGACACATATTCTGGTATATTCTGCTATTGAGGGTATGCTGTGTGTCACGCATACTGTTGACCAACAGAACAGACATGAATAAGACTGGCGGGGCCTCCAAGTTGCTTAGACCAGTGTGTGTGATACAGTGTGGGGGGTAGAGAGTAAACACCTGGATGGGACTGGAGGCGTGGCAGGAAGGGTTCCTGAGACCCTGGCTGGGTGTGTGGCTAGAGCACACAGAGATCACATCCTTCTGATGGCCAGGCTGGGTCTACCCAGGGGGAGCTGGGGGGTGGGCTTCCTACAGGGGCCTCTGCAGTCAGACACACATATTAGCAGATGGTCCCTGCATCTCTTCTGTCCACAGACCATTCGTTGGTTCACAAAGAGTACAGGGGTCGCAGAAAAATGTGGCACTGATCTAGAATACACGGCCTTCTCCGTTTGGCTTTGTTGTAGTAAATGTGATTTTCATGGCCATGTGTCAAGTATTGGGAACACGTCCGGCATGAAGACAGGAAATGAGGCATCTGCGCTTGGGCTCGGGGCCTGATATCCTGTGAGCTCTCTGGTCAGCTGGGGACGGCCATCGGTAGAAGGGAATGTTGGCACCAGCGAAGGGGGTATACCGGCAAAGTAGGAGAATGGGGGCTGCTCCCAAATCCTGTGGAGGTCAGGGTCAGGGTGGTGGAATGTCCAGAACCGAAAGTTCTGGAGAGACATCAGAGGGAAGGGTGGTACCGTGTCCGACCCATTTCACATCTTGCATCTCCTTCCATCTGTGTAAGAGCAGCCCCCTTCAACAAAATGCATGTTTCCTCTTTTTAACAACCTGAGTGGACTATACCACCTGTTGGAGAAGTAACAAGGAATGTGCAGAGCCAGAGATGTCCCCGTGGGAGTTTCTGGAATGGTGGGGAAAATTGTGAGGGTGAGTAGACGGAGCAGAGACCGAGGGTTGAGGGTTGAGATACCCTAATGAGAATTCCTGCTAACCCTAGCCTGCGGTAAGACCCTGGGCCAATGATGAGTCCTCCTGACTCAGTTTCTCCCAGTGACAGAACCTACCCCCCCCCCCCGCCCGCCGTGGTGAGGACTGAGCAAGATGTCACATGTGACATGCCTCATGGACCACCCAGTCCTCGCCGGTACTCAGGGCCCGTCTCCCCCTGAGGCACATCATTTCTCATACAAGGAACTCAGGCCTAACCCCGAACTCAGGAGGAGATGGGCGAGAGCGTGCAGCTGCCGTACAGATGTCTCCACAGAGCTTCCTTCCACACAGCTACGAATCGCCAGAAGTCTGACGGGAAGGGGAGTCAAGGGCCCCAAATTCACATCCAGCAGTTGGGCGCAAACAGCCCGCAGCTCCCTTGCGACAGGTGGAAGGGATGCCCAGATTTCAACATCTTGTGAAAAAATAAGACAGATGACAACAAAGGGTTTTTTTTCCTTCACTGCTCTGAAGTCTGGAGGCAAAGAAGGCAGGTTGCTTTCTGCCTGGTTGGGCAGGAGTTCCTGGTTTTCAATGCTGCCAAAAATGGTCAGGAAAGTTCTGCGCATTGGGGGAAAGAGAAGCTCCGGTTGGAGGCGTTCAGTTCTGGGGCAGGAGCAGTCAGGAGGTGGGAGCAGGAGGAGGAGGACCCTTGGTGGAGGCCCACCCCCCTCCAGTATGGCCTGGCACTAATACCTCACAGGGTCCCCCACCCCCATTCCTCCTCTCTTCCTCACTCGATTCCTGGGGAAGAGAAGGGAGGGGGTTATGACCGGAGGGCTAAGGGGAGTCTGATGACATGTGTCTGGGGAAATGAACACATGGGGAGAACACCATGGACCCAGGGATGGTGGGGGATGGGACCATGAAGCAAGAAGATGGGGAGCCCCATCCTTTGTTTGTTGCCTGGTTCCATTCTCTCCAAGGGAGGGGTGGGGAATGATTTCACAGCACTGTAGAGAAGCAGGAGGAAGCTCTCCTCCCCAAACTGATGTTGGCCTTTGGAAGCAGTCCTCCCAGATCTCACCTGCCGGTATCCCCAGGAGATGCCACACACCAGTGGTGCCCTCAAGAGCAAGGAGGCCCAGGAAGAAGTGGGGATCTGCAGGTTAGCATCAGTTCGGATGTGGGCAAGTGTATGAGGCCTGGATGTCCCATCCATGTAGGTTCTATGATCTACTGGTCTTGCCACCATCCCCTAACTGCTGTTCAGCTTTGCTATTTTCCCTCAGCCCCTCCTCCCTCACTGGGTCCCCCCAGGATCCACAGGTCCTGTGGTCCAGGACCATGTCCCTTTATAATGAAGCATCACTGAGTCATCCTTAATGAGGTGAGCTCCGGCTTCCTGTGCTGATGGTGCCATCAGAATACATATGGTTAAATATATTAAGTGATTACCCCCCAGGAGCAGGAGTGCTGTGCATAGTATTTCTGGAAGTCAGAAAGAAATTGCAGGAGACAACAAAGACAGCCCAGTCTCAGCCAGGGTGTGACAAGAAGTAGAAAACAATGAGACTTTAATTTTGGCTATTGCTAGAAGGAACTCAAGTTGTTTCCCCTTCTGTTGCCTCAGTTTACCTTTCTGCAGGGTAGCACTCCTACTGCTTGGTTGCTGACGTTATGATCAAAGGTTCTCATTCATAAGTACCCGTCCCCCCGGGTCTTGAACACAGCTCTTCTATGCCCTCTCAGCTTGCCGGAGTGAGCTCACCAACAAAATCCCATAATTGCTGAGCTCCCGTAAGAGCTGAGTGGGCTCTCGCTATCTGCAGACATTCTGAGGTTAGTTCTAATTTGAGGAACAGCAGCTCCTAGCTGACTGTCTTCACCCACACAGTGCGATTGCGGCCGGGGTCTGACTGAGGTGTGAATGATTAATGCGTTAAATCATTCTTTACAAGCACCTGCAAGGCATTCCGGGTGCATTCGCTGTGAAATCGGACACACTGCATCGGGCATTTAGAAAGGAAGACTGGAGCAGAACATCACAAACACCCCAAGGCAAGAATGGAAAGTCTGGAAACCCAGCCCTGACACAGGTGAGCAGAGAGACGGGAAGTCGACATGTATGGGAAAGAAAAACAAGAGGCACGTACGTGTGGGTCTCAGGTCCGAGGCCTCGGAACTAGCACTCTCCCCAGGAAAGCTGAGAGGCTCCACCACGTCTGTGTCGGGAGGAGGGTAGGGCGGGGGCGGGGGGAGCACTAGCTGGGGGGGCCCTCGAGCAGAGCCTCTGGGAGGTTTTTGTGGCACCTGCCGTCCAACACCTACGTGGAATCAACGGGGTGACTTCAGAAGGTTAAGCCCAGAGACTCTCTGCCCTCCCGTGGACGGCACGTGGCCATCACTCACCCAGGCACCAAAAATAACCTTGTGGCACCAAATCCAACCACACCCGGCACTGAATCCAACCACACCCGGCGCCAGATCTGACCACACTCGGCACCAAATGGAACAGCACTCAGTACCAAAGTCAACCTCACTATGCATCAAATTCGACCACACCTGCCACGAAATCCAGCCACACCCAGTATCAAATCCAGCCACACTTGGTACCAAACTGAGGCTCACTGGGCACCAAACGCAGCCTCAGGCACCGAATCCAACCACACCTGGTATCAAAGTCAGCCTCACCATGTACCAGATTCAAACACACCTGCCAACAAATCCTGCCACACCCGGGGGCCAGATTCAAAGTCCCTCGGCATCAAATCCCACCTCGCTCATGCTTTAACATTCTACGCACACAGTGTCCTCTCCTCGAGCCACTTTGGAAATAACCTACTAGCTTATGATGTGTTTCTGGCATGCGCTACTACTCCCAAATGCTGGGCTTGAAATTATTCTTAAAAAGGCCCCTAGGCAGCTTTGTTACATTGAAAGAACTCCTTTTATACATGTAAGTTCTTATTAGGGATTAGTATTTCTTTTAGCTTCCTCTTGTTATTTTTGTATCTGTGAACTACTGTGGATTAAGTAGCCCCTAAATCAGTCTACCTCCTTGAGCTCAATTTTATATCAGCAATCTGCCCCATTGTTTAGGGTGATAATTTTCAAACTTTGTTTTGAAGAGGGTCCTGACTTGGAGAAAGAGTTAGGGGTGGCACTTCTGCTCCATCTGACCTCTGGGGCCCCTGGGGCAGCCCCCTCTTTGCTCTGTTAACATGGAGGAATCCACTTGCCCTTTTATAAAAATGACTTTCTTCTGCTAAGAAGATTTTTGAAGGCAAATGAATTAATGTAAGGAAGCCATGTAAATCACTTGTACCATAAGTCACACTTCCTAGGATTTCTTTTAAAAACACTTTATTCTGTGCTTCATGCCCATCATTGGATTATTAATAAATAAATACTAAGAAATATAATTTCTTTATCAAGAGATATATCCACTTCCTCCTTCTCTTGATTACAGTTCTCTAGATGTGGGAGAATAGTGATATCCCCATGGCTAGACGTCATTTGTCACCTCAAAGTGCAAAGAAGCCACAAGCCGTCAGGACAAGTATGTCTGGCTGGTCCACGGAAGACACCCTCAAGGGCGAAGCATATGGGAAGAACAGGTTTAGTATTGGCAGCTTCTCTCTACCAGAAGGCTTAGTTTTTGTTTGCCCAGGAACTTGAGTCAGACCCAAATCCAATCAATACTATTTTAGTGCAAGTTCCAACATTTTTTGCCTTCTTATATCTAGGTATCTGAATAGAAAGATGTTCGTTTGTGTGGGGTGTGCGGACAGGAAAACTCATTGCATGTGTGTTTTTTAACATGAAGCCCAAACTTCAATGAAAAATTCTCCTTGCAGCATTACTAGCATACTGTTACTTCATGGGGGTCGCTGATGGGGATGGAAGTCTTCCTTAAAATTGTTAACAAGACTTCTACCATCCTCCTGACCTCACCAAGTATTCAAGGTCACTGTCAGCCAGAAGGGAGCTCCTGGCTTCCTTCTCCATCTTCACAAATGAAAGTTGATGGACGAGAGAGAGACTAGTAGTGATTCACCACCGTCCATCCCTCCTCCCTGTAACGGGCTCCTTAGCGACTTAGGACTTGTCCATGTGGATTTCAGTTTCCAAACACCCGCCCCCTTTCCCCAAACACCTGCACCTTGGCCAGGTCCTCCAAGCATGGGGACACGAGGCGGCAGCCAGTCCTTCCCAGCCGATGGGGAGGCCCTCCCTTGGTCTGAAATGGGCTGTGTGGTCTGGAGGCTGGCACAGCTCAGCTGCCTGAGCACCACCACCTGAAGTGGACACGTCTTAAGGTTTCGAGAAGGAACCATAAATCGGAGCGCTGCCGGCTGTTTACCACAAGAGCGGGCGAGAGCATGGGAGGGAGAACGGGGGTCTCGTCATGGGAAAGGAGATGACATGGCTTATTCGGAGGGGCTGCTGATCCTGGGCTCTGTCAGTCTGGTAGTGCTTTCCTCTGGCAGAGAGGATGAATGGACGTGAAACATACACTATGGTTCCTTAGGATAACTGCCTCCCTGGCGGTGAAATGCTGAATGTGAACAGGGAAGTGCTGGCTTGGGGAGAAAAGGCTGACACACAGCCCAGCCGCTCATATCAGAGTTTCAGACACTGACGATGTAAGCACTTATCCTTGGGAATCTTCCTTTTGGGAGTCACAGCCAGGGGGTCAAGGGCAAAACGTGAGGGTGCCCCATGGCGTAAGTGGCATCAGGCACAGCCTCTGTAATGAGCTGATGCTCCTGTCATTACAGAGAAACCCTGGTCCCCAAGAGCCACTTCTGTTCCTACATAAATAGAATAATAGATACCGACTAGTTTTAAAACTAAAGGAACCATTCCTGGCTCGCAGATCTAGAGACCCCTGCCATTTCTCTCTCCACCAACCCGGAACACAAAGAGGTGACATTTAATGATCTCACAGATCTCTCTGGTCACAGACAGAACGGTTCTATCCTCTTTCCTTTTGGTTCGTTGTTCCCAAAAATATCGGGGTGTTTGCTCCATATAGAAAAGTGGAGGTCGACTTCAAACGGGGAGGTCAAGACATTAGGGAACTACTGTTAGCTGATCTGGAAACCTCCTGGGGACGAGAGGGCTTTCGATAATAGCCCACACGGACGTCATCCTAAGGACATTCATCCTTCCATCAGGGAGACACACACAGGCGCACACTCACGCGTCTGGCACCGCTTGTCTCCTCCCGAGCATCCTCTGCCATTCTCCACCCTTTCCACCTGCCCCCCACCTCCGTGCCTGCGCAACACCGGGAAGATATGCCTGCAAGATACTAAATGGACTTGCAAGTGCTTCTTTCCAGACTTTCCTTCCTTGGCGGAAATATATTCCGAGTTAATGCTGCTGTGGCGGGCATGACTGCAGGAGTCAAGGGCAGTGCTGGAGTCCCACGCAAGACAAAGCTCAGAGGCGTGCAGACGGCAGCGCGGGGCACTCACCCGTGGCGCTCTTCCTGTTCTCCTCCCTGTCCTGCGTGCGAGGGGGCACCAGGGGGCTCGGCGGCATCGGGGACTGTGGCGTCGGGGGGGCTGGCGCCCGCCTCTTCTTTCTCTGCAGGTCAACCTGGGACCCTAAAGACACCTGGGAAGCACAGAGAGAGGCAACCGTCAGGGTCAGGGCGGCTCTATCAGGCAGTGGGGTGCATGTGGGGTGCGCATCTCAGAGAAGCTGACCTGAGAGACCCGGTGCTCCAAGCAAGGAGTGTTGGCAGATTGCTGGGTTCCTTTCTGGGGTCCCAGGCCAGGTGGCAGACACCCTGGTGTGACAGCTTGCCGTGGGGCCAAGGAGTGGCGCCGAGGTGGCCCAAGGATGCTCACAGGCATCCTAAGACCCCTCGGAGCCACCAGGGGAGCTGGGGCTCTGCCCCATATTGCCTGAAATCCTGTCAAGGGAGTTAGTAACTTCCCCTCGGCATAAATACAATAAAGGAGATCCTTTGCCTTTCGTTAAATGCAAAAGAGAAATATTCCTTCTGGAAACTTGGCCAGGGGCCACCATGACATGCATCCACGCAGGGGGAGAGCAGAAGGGGCCCACTCAGGGTTCCCTGTGCCCAGAATTCTGCTTGCTCCCCTGCCCCTACATGTTCTCAAGCAGCCAGGACTAGTCCCTGTCCACAGACGGGCCACCCATGGGCCGGAATTACAGTGAAGTCTGTCAGCCTGTGGCTCACGGTGTCAGCCTACGGGACGTCAAGCTCCTGTCCACACAGAAACCCCGCTTCCACCGAAGACTTGCGCCAATGACACATTCACAGCTCCGAAAGGCTGTATATGGACCACATAATCTCCTTCCCTCCACATTACGACGTTTTCATCCCTTGGGCCTGGCATTTCCTATGTGTGTATGTGCATGTGTGGAGGGTCTCCTTTTAAATAATACATATTAATTGCAAAATAAATTTATATTTAAAATTCATATAAGCAAAAGAAAGAAAAAAAGTTACCTTGTTAACACTCGGATTCTAACTACTAACAGTTGGCATTTTTCTGGTCTTTCCTTTTTCCTTTTTTTAAGATTTTATTTATTTGAGAGCAAGACTGAGCATAAGCAGAGGGAGGAACAGGCAGGGGGAGGAACAGGCAGAGGCAGAAGCTGGCTCCCTGCTGAGCAAGGAGCTGGATGCAGGACTCAATCCCAGGACCCCTGGGATTATGGCCTGAGCTAAAGGCAGACGCTTAACCAACTAAGCCACCCAGGCATCCCTGGTTTTTAATCTTTCCTTTTCAAAGTCATGTACTTTCAAAAAATAACCTCATATTTCAAAATCACCCTCCTACTCCAATAGACAACAACCACCTCCCATACCTGTACAACTCTGTAACGTATTTCATGGAAAACATGGCCAGCAGGAAATTCAAGTCACTCCACAAAGCTCAGAGCCTAGCCAGAAGCTCCTGGTCCACAATGACCCTGCTCCTGAAAAACCACTTCATACTCTTTCTCTCTTGATATTTACTCTACTTTTAAAAATAATAAGCTTATGGGACTCCTGGGTGGCTCAGTTGTTAAGCGGCTGCCTTCGGCTCAGGTCATGATCCCAGCGTCCTGGGATTGAGTCCCACATCGGGCTCCTTGCTCGGCAGGGAGCCTGCTTCTCCCTCTGCCTCTGCCTGCCTCTCTGTCTGCCTGTGCTCTCTCTCTCTCTCTAACAAATAAATAAATAAAAACAATAATAAGCTTATTCTGCTATTTCCCGATTTCTGTGTGTTAGATACTGGCTTTCTATTCCAAAAGAGGAGGTTTAGCTGAGACACACACACACACACACACACACACACACACACACACACACACACAGAGTTACTCCTCAGTCTTTCCAAAAATTATGACACAGGGTTAAATTAACACGATCTCATTTTACATATACAGTTAGGATAGATATAATCCCATACAACAGAACTCTGCTTCAGGAGGAAGCTGAGGCATCTCATGTCTATGTTGACATTTTCCTTCTGGATCATTTTGATTTCTCTGAACTCGGTAAGTGATTTGTTTTCCAACTTTTCTCCTGGGCTTCCTGGGAATGGCTTTTCCTTGACTTAGCTGTTTTTCTCCTTGTTTCCTGGATCCCAGGCCTTCTTAAAAACTGACTTCCTTGTTATAGTGGGGCTCAGTGTGTGTCAGCTTTCTGAGGTAAGATGTACATGAGGTGAATCCAGGAGACCTTGAAAATTGGAGACTGTTTCTATTCTGTTAGGCTGACCAGCAGGTCACAGACCTGGCTCCCTCTTCTCCATGTGGTCTGCTTCTCATCTGCCAACTTTGAGGACCCTCCCTTGCATGCCCTGGGCTGAAGTGCTCTCCACCCATGGTCTGGGGCATTTGTGTAACCCTGCAATCTAGAAATCCTTTAAATCTGTGGAATGTTCTAGCATCATCCTTTCAGATTTCTTCTTCCCTGTTTTTTCTGTCTCTCCCTGAGTTCTGATTATTGGACACTGAGGGTTTGAAATCAATTTTTTAAATTTTTCTTGAATATTATTGCCTAATTAAAAAAATTTCCTCTTTCTTGGAAATTTCCTTTCCCTCACTGTCCAACTTTTTGAATTTTTAAAACTCCATGACTATGTTTTTAATTTCCAAGCGCTCCTTCCTGTTATATACTTTTAAAATAGAATCATGTCTTCTTTTCTGGATACAGTATCTTCTCTTTTCTCTCTGAGGCCATATATATATATATATATATATATATATATATATATACACACACACTTAAGATTTTATTTATTTGACAGAGATCACAAGTAGGCAGAGAGGCAGGCAGAGAGAGAGGAAGGGAAGCAGGCTCCCTGCTGAGCAGAAAGCCCCATGCGGGGCTGGATCCCAGGACCCTGGGATCATGACCTGAGCCAAAGTCAGAGGCTTTAACCCACTGAGCCACCCAGGCACCCCCATTTTTATATTTTTTAAAGATGCTCTTGTTTGTTTGTTTTTATGCTTTGCTGTTTCCTGCATGTTCCTTTCTTCCTCTCTCCATCTTAGCTTCTGTCACATTTGGGCCTTTCCTCAGTTTCTGAGGACCCTTGGCTGATTGCTCATAATTGTGCATTTCTGGGAACAAAGTCTCTTTGACATGCCAATGGGTTTCCCTGCAGGTGCCTAGGCAGAAATCCAGTTAGCTCACTGGGGGATGCCCAAATGCCCATATCTGTAGGATTCTCTTTCATGCAGGGAGATTTTCCAGCCTCCTGCAGGAGGAGGGAGCTGATGTTGCAGAGCGGGAGTCCAGTGGGCAGCCCTGGACCCATTCAGCATTTGCTTTTCCCTTCTCCCAGTGCACAGTACTCTGCATGTGACTCAGGTCCTAGAGGCAGCCTCTCAGATCTTTCTCTTGTGGAGTCTGGCACACCTCCAGCTGTCTGTGGCCAGCGGGTCAGGGGTCTTACTCTTTCGTGTATACACATCTACTGTCCTCTGCTCCTTCTGCCCACAGGTGTGCACAGGAACTGGGACCTCAAGGTCCCCACCTCACCAGGCTCTGCTCCCTGCTGCTGGGTCTCTCAAGCCAGAGATCAACCCTCACCTGCTTTTGTTTTGCTGGGAATTTGGCACAGTCCACGCAGCCTAATTCCTGGTGTCTACTGACCCCTTACTGCCCCTTCTTGCCTTCTCTTTGTCGTAGTGGGCTAATGCTTTCCATTCATTCTAGTGGGGCTTCAAAAGGAGACAGACAGACTCACTCATTTTATCAGCCGTATTTCCCTATATATATTTTTTTTATTTTT